>JAQIXR010000158.1:0-45309 GCA_034700825.1 Quadroppia sp. Gr-Ori-00064 | reverse complement strand
ATTGGAATCAATGGCTTGACTTAAAATATCACTATTTGTCTCAGGTATTGAGTCTGGCGTTTGTGGCGCACAAGTAGGTAATTGTTCGGCGGCTTGAGGTTCGGGTGTTGACGAAGGACTGGAATGACTGTCTCCTATTGAGAGTGTCTTTGCATTGCTATTCGTTTGAGAAATGGATGACATATTTGAGTGAGAATTGGATGAGTCGTCGATTACTATCACTTCCGATGAGTTTCGCTCTTCTCTTCCCATCCGTTCTCTCATCGCTTCCTTGAACGGTATTGTCTTACGTTTCTTCGATTGATTCGAATCTTCACTCTTTCGGCGCTTCCTTTTCGAGCCGACGGAAGGCTCAGAAGTGTTGGACACACTGTCGTCCTCTGAATGGTCGGACACAAACTCGACTGAAGACTTCTTAGGAGTTTTTCGTTTTCCCAAAGGTTTTAATTCTTTGAAATCAGATCTAAGTCTTTCGACTTCTTTCCATTGGTATGTCTTATGTTGAACTTTGTTGACCTCTGGCACTGGCTTTGTCTCCTTATTCTCTTCATTGATCTTCAAATTGATTCCATTTATCTGAAAATAGAGAGTCAGTGAAGAAATCCTTGTCTTCCAGTCCTTAAACTTTTTAACAAAATTTTTAATATCTGTTGAAATCGTATTGAAATTCGAATTATTTATTAACCACTGTTTCGATGAGAATATGAAAAACAGTGAAATATCGTCGCTTTCGATGATAGCGAACTTTGTCTGCAACTCGTTGTCATCTTTAGGACATTCTTCGTCATTGAATTTGAGCTGAATGTCAACCATTGGAAGTTTGATGATCTCATTGCCATCGCTGTCATTACTGACCGTTTCGACAACTTTGATGAATTCGAGCAAATCTTTTCGCAGACATTCACGCAATCCTTCGACGAACGGCTTCTGTATCTCTTCAGGTGTGACCACACGAATCGCATTAGGAGTTCCGTAGGTCTGAAACAAAACAATCAATCGTTTAGACAACTGTTGGGCAGTCATGTCATCCAAAACGGAACAGTTGATGACCGAAGACTTTTCGTTGAGGTCTCTGACAATGAGTACCCCTTCGATGACGCCGACCTCAATGTATTTCCACAACTGGAAAGTCGTTAAATCGTATTCTTTGGGATTGCAAACACGACAATGATTTATGATTTCCGTCACATCTATTTCAATGCCACCCCAGAAGAAGTCCTTCTCAATGGCGGCGACAGTGGATTTGATGCCACGATGTCTTGATTTGTATGACTTTGCGCTCGCATTCAAGTGGCAGTCAATCACTATCTTTCGCTGTCTTTCAATGGATTCGATCACTTGTCTGCCCTTAAAATACAAGAACCCATTCTTTCCTAACTTAAAACCCTTCGCTTCAATTCTGAAGGACTCCTCTGGATATCCGATGATCTTCTTCGACGTCTTATATATTTTCATTGAATTGTAATACTTTTTGTCCAATTCGTTGTGAAAGTTTTTGTCGTACTTCTTAGGGGAACCTGGAATTGATTGAGTCATTTGGATCAATGGCTTCATTGATGGAGTCGTTGAAGATCTCGATGTCAATTGAGTCGACGTTTTATCCATCTTCTGAGGCGAACCTGGAGTTAATTGAGTCATTTCGATCAATGACTTCATTGATGGAGTCGTTGAAGATCTCGATGTCAATTGAGTGGACGGTTTGTCCCTCTTCTGAGGAGAACTTGGAATTGATTGACTCATTTCGATCGATGGCTTCACTGATAAAGTCGTTGAAGATCTCGATATCGATGAAGTGGTTGTTGTCTTCGGCAGAGATCTCGATGTCGATGGAGTGATTGTTGTCTTCGGCTGAGATCTTGTGTTTTCTGCCAAAGACTTGGATTTTACATTGGATTCAATCAATTGTTGTTCATTTGACTTCTTTGGCTTCGGAACCGATTGAGACGTTTGAATTAATGGCTTAACTGATTGAGTGATAGATTTCGATGAAGACATTGAGTGATCACTTGATGTCTTCTGTCTAACAATCGGTTGAATTAAGTTTTCGATCAAAGGCATAGATTTGGGAATCGATTGAATCAATGGCTGTTCGATAGACTTCTTGGCCTTTGGAACCGTTTGAGTTATTTCAATGAATGGCTTAACAGATGAAATGGTAGATGATTTCAAAGTCGATGAAGACATTGACTGATCAGTGGTTGACTTCAGTTTATCTGTCGATTTAAGTCTTGGGATTTCAATCAATGTCTTTGTTTTAGGAATCGATTCATTCAATGACTTCTTAGACTTAGGACACGCTTTAGTCAATGGCTTATCGATTGTCTTCTCGCAGTCATCACTCACTTCTGTAACCACTTTCTGATCAAACACTTCGAGAAAGTTTTCCAACTTTTCAATTGCTTTCTCTTCTTCGGGCGATGTCTGGTCTGATGAAGACCACGAATCAGATGAAGACTCTGACAAATTGACTTCTTTGAGGCCATTGTCACCACTATTTGCGACCACTGGCTCTTCATTAGAGTCTTCTGGCTCTTCATTACTCACGTCTGGCTCTTCATAAGCGACTTCTGGCTCATCATTGGTGACCTCCGGCTCATCATTGCTCACTTCCGGCTCTTCATTAGTCACTTCCTGGCCATACAACAACGAGTCAATGCCATCGAAGTCTTCTTCGAAGTCGAGTTCGTCGTCCATTGCGGATCAATTGGTGACAATCACAGCAATAAAGCGCTAAAAACAACAATAAAACGTGACTTCGTTTGAGGCGGAGTTTGCGAGACATCCAACGATTGGATGAAAACAATTCACATATAAAACGTGTATTAAATGTAATACAAAATCAACTTTGAATTCAAAAAAAAGTTTATATTTTTTTGGATAAAATTACTAAAAATATAGCATTTAATCGAAAGATATTTAATACAGTAATTGATTTCATTTGCAAAAGTGTTTCTCGTTTTTTAATGTCATTCAAACCATTCGTTTCCAACTCTATGCCTAATATGTGGTTATCCTTCCTGTCCGAAGTCGTCCATAAAGGTCTTCAACTTCTTGAGGTCGGCGTCATTGACGGTGGGCTTCGCGTTGGCCAACGATAGCAACATATCGCTCATCGACATCACCGGCTCCAGTAGTTTGTCTCCGGGAACGTCGATCCATGACATCTCTCTCGCGCCCGATTCGCCCGGCGAGCACGGGGTCAATAGGTCGTCCACCTCAACTGAGGGGTCGGCACGAGAGGGTCCTCTGACCTGAAGTGGGGGACAATTGGTTTGAAAACATTATTGACTTTTTTTAGACCAAAACTAACTTTTTTGAAGTGAGTCGCGGACTGGACTTTGCGGACGGGCTGCATAAGTGCGTCCCTGACCAACACTGATATGTCGGCGCCGGAAAAACGGTCGGTTTTCTTGGCCAACACCTTGATGTCGGCGTCGGTGAGAGAGTTGGGCGTATTTCCTATGTTAATGTTAATGATTTTAACCCTTCCGTGTTCTTCGGGCAGCGGTATGTAAATGCGTTTCTCGAACCGTCGCCTAATGGCCGCGTCCAACACCCAGGGTATGTTTGTGGCGCCCAACACCAAGACGTTGTCGTTATCGTTGCCCACACCTGACAGACCGTACCGTTTAGTTTGAGTTCTCGTTTCCTGTCATACACTTCGATACGAACCTTGCATTTGAACGAGGAATTCCGTTTTGATCCTTCGCGCCGATTCTGACTCGTTGTCCGAGCGGGTGCTGCACAGGGAGTCGATCTCATCGATGAAAACAATACTGGGCCGGTGCTGTCGGGCCATATCGAACAGGTTTTTGACCAACTTCTCGCTTTCGCCCAACCATTTGGACACGAGGTTAGAGGAAGAGACGGAAAAGAATGTCGAATTGTTCGCTTCGGTGGCCACGGCTTTAGCTAAATATGACTTTCCTGTTCCGGGCGGACCGAACAGTAGTATCCCTTTCCAAGGCTTACGATTGCCTGTGAATAAGTGGGGAAACTTTATCGGCAGAATTACCGCCTCCTTCAGGGCCTCCTTCGCCCCTTCGAGTCCGGCCACATCTGCCCACAGAATGTTGGGCTTCTCGATGACGATCGCACCCTCCAATTGGTTCATCAGTTTCTTCTTGTCCTTGTCTTCTTCATCGCTGTCATCGTCCTTATTATTGGCCGAATCGCCCGCTTTTACGGGTTTTTTGGTGTCCTTTTTGTTGGTCTTATTGTTCCGGACGTAAGCCTTGAGCTTCTCAGCCCTTTCCAAGTATTGGACACATTTGGATCTAATCGACTCCTTGGCCTTTTCGGACTGGGCTTCATCTGCAACGGGAAAGACACCGGAAGTGATAGCAATGGCAACGACTTTTTTGGTCGATTATCTCATTTTTGACATACATTTGATTGCGTGAAGAAAATACTCGACGGCGTGTTCATAGAGTCTTAGGGCCTCGTCATAGTTCTTCGCCTTGTCTTCTTCGGTGGCTTTGGTCACCAAATCGATGGCTTTCTGTAACTCAAAGACAATCTGTTAGTCGTTTGTAAACAACTGAAGACTTTGAAGACAATCACACCTGAAGTGTTCCACCGCTGGTCATGATTTTCGGTCAACGCTTTCAATAAATATTAGTTTTAATTAAAAAAAATGTTTTTTTAAAAATAAATGTTTAAATAATTATTAAAATCCAAATCCAAACCAATTGTCAAATTGGGTTGAAATCAATGAATGAGATAAACAAATGAATGAGTTTTACAATGATTTCAATGCTCTGACTCAACACTGGGTGAGGGGTTTGGCTGTCATTGCGCTCGTGTTATATCATAACCATTGCATCCAATGAGACATTGATCACAACTATTGAAATATATTTTTAATCATTACTAAAAGCCTATAAAATAACATAATTACAGGTCTTCATTGGTTTGAGATATGAAGAAACCGATTAAATATGTGTCGAATGTTTGACCACTTCTTATAGAGAGACAAAGATTTGTTTGACATTAACTAAAAACTTCGGTCTTTTTTATCTGATCTGTGGCTCGATTTTCATCTCATTCTTCAGAAATCAGATCATTGAATACAACACTTCCGGCAAAAACATTTTAAATGAGAGAATCAAAAGCAAAAACACTTTAAAGATATTGGATTTGAATCAAAAATATATAAAAATGAATAAAATATTCAATTCTTAATAAATTCTTTAAAAAGTTTTCAAAGAATTTCAATATATTTTATTTCCACTAAATGTCAGCACTTTTGCCAACTGTTTAACAATAAGAGCAAAAGCATTGAAACAGTGATTGTTTTGCCGACAAATTCACTGTTTTATTGTTTTTGCATTCATTTAAACTTATATTCAATTCAATTCATATTATCATCCATTGATTTGAACATCATTTTCATCTGACATGTCATTCAAAGACCATCTTTTGGTCGTATCATTGGTTTTATTCATCGTTTTATTTATTATTTTTTTATATTTCAAAATACGGTTTGTTTTGACAATTGTTTTTGAATTGCATTTGAAGTCAATATTTAATAAAGATTTTTGTCTTTTCAGACAATTTCTGCCAAAACAAGAGATCTGTTGGTTTTGCCACAAACCACAGACAGTGACATTCAGTCAAAGAAATTCATACAATTGTATCCATTGTCAACAATACAACGGATTCGCTGAGGTATAGCCAATGTCTTCGTATGGCAAACGATATGTAATTATCTGTTGATGTCTTTAAAGGACGGAAACTATAATAAAGTGATTTGTGGTCAATACGAGACCAGCGAAAGACGTGTCCAATACTGTCGACCATTATCTCATTGTTACTCAAATGGCAGACAATTGTGCAGTGAATGCAATGTCAGTCAAGAGATCAAAGCGAAACTGTTGTCTGAATTCATACCATTCAATGAAACGAATTTCGGCGAAGAATGCGATGAATATATAAGACATTTGGACAGTGAGTATAAGCTGTGCTCCAGTTGTGAGGCTGTGGTCAAAGATGTTCTGTCGGAGCCGATCAACAGCTATCAACCCATGGATAAGACGTGTAATAACGTGAAGACAAACGCAGCCATGGATTCGGTGTTTGCTCACAGACATCGGAATCGCTGCAAACAATGGCTGATATTTGTGTCGATTAATGTTTTAGAGATTTTTAGTATATTTTGTCCATTAATTGCATTGATATTCAGTGTTAAAGAACTCGAAGACAAAACGGAGATAACATTCGTTGAGTTATCCGAAACGATGGCTGTATTTGTGGACAATTATTCCTCGAATACAACGCTTGTGATAATGTCTGGATTAATGTCATCAATGATTGCATTAATGATTTTCGGCAAAAATTCTTTGCGAATATTTTCGCAGATATTATGGTTTGTAATGATATCAACGGAAACGCCACTAATATTAAGAGTTGTCGACAAAATTGATTCACTTTTGTTGAGACCTATTCTGTTGGCGTTTCTCATACTCTTCGCGATAATCAATACATCGTTTCGTTTGTTTAACACGAAATCCAATGACAAACAAATGGTTACAAACGTCAGACTCAAGAAGAGATCGATGTCTGAGTTATCACTGAATAATGAAGTGAATGTCTCTGCAAATGGAAAACATGTGAAGAGTTTTGTCGACAGCGATATTAAGTCAATGAAAACCAGCGATCAATCGATTGGCGAACAAATAAAAACTCTTCGCATTGTCGACACCACTGTCTGTGGGCCTAATGTCAACCAAAGGCAACGACTTTTGACAAATGAAAGACAGAAGAATTTAATGAATATATCAATCAATTCTTCGTTTATTTGTGGCAACGGTTTTGGCAAAAATATTATACTTCCGGCGAAATTCCACTACGAGTCCATCGCACAGACCTCTTGGGTCTCCCCTTTCAAGCCCGACACGAGTCAGCGAAAAGATCTCAATTCATCGCCATATTGTCAACAGTTGACAAACACTTCGCTTTGGATCAGTCAAAACATGTCCGGCCTGTTGACACCCCCGCCGTCGGCCACCCCTTCTATCAACAGTAAGTGGTGTCATGTCTTCCGTTGTTTTGTTGAAGGGAAAAGAGTTAATAAATTTGACCTAACTTTCAGGTGATTATGCATTTGCCAATCGATACCCCTTAGTCAATTCGAGCCCCTGTTCCGCGCCAGCACTCGACTACCAGCGCAACAGTTTCTACAACTCAAATGATTGTCAACTCAAAAGTCGTCCAATTAGTCGCCAATACATTAGAGGGAACTCTATTGGAAACTCGAGCGAAGAGTCGGACAGTTATGTGAGTGAAGTGAGCGGATCGTTGTCTTCACTGACCATCGAAAGGACAGCCAATAAGCAGACAAAACACGGAAATCGAAAGCAAACACTTTGTGCAACTCTGGGCCAAAGTCTTGTGTTTGCATTCATTCTGTTGTTATTGTTTTGTTTCGTAATATTTCTGTCGCTTCCGATAGTTCTTAAGAGTTCCTGCGATTTGCAGACAATGAGCTTTCAGTTGTCTATCGAGAGTTTGCCTCAAAATAATGTTTGCATTAAATGATAATTAGTTTTTATATTGAATTTTATTTATTGAAAAAAAAAATAATATTTATAATTGTGAAGAACAGCCGTTTAGACCTTTTCCTCGTCGTCTCCGACACAAAACCTTAGCGGCATTTGCTTTGTCTTACAGTTTTCGTAAAGCATTTTGCATTGGTTTAGATATACCTTTCCGTCAGAGCTTAAAGCAAACGATTTGAATGTAAATGACATGAATAGTATTGAATATGCCTTACCCGCACACCGGGTCGTATATGGCCAGACAGTTCTCTATTGGGTTCAATACTGAAAATGATTAGCATTTAATTTGACCATTGATTTTGAGTGATCCCATACCCGGACAACTGTAATACGAGACCAAATATTTTAATTAATTGTTTTTTCTTTTAATTACAATAAAAAAGAGATTTAAAAAACAAAAAGTAATTATCGTTTGTCTCATATTTCTAGTGATTTGAGTGAAACATATCAAACCTCGAAGTTTTGATGCACTCATTCATAGCAACCGATTTGACATCTTTTCTGAAATTGTATTGAAATTTGTTTTTCAATTATTGGTTAGATTTTGTTGTTTTGCTTCTGACCCGCAATTCATTTTTCTGAGCATACATTCGTTGAAATATATCTGTCCATCGCTTCCACAGACGGGCTTCGGGTACTCGAGACACACTTGCGGACAATTGTCGACCATTTTTGCCTCTAAGGAATCAATTGATTAATGACTTCAAAAACAAAATTGTATTTTCTTTCGAGACTTCAAACGAAAACATTTGAATTGAATGAAAAAATATTTTTTTTTAGAAATGAAGTCAAATATTGAAATCACTTTAAGTGAGAATTCATAGGAGATCTCAAACAACGCAAAACCGTTTGAATCGTTAAGTCTTGACATTCACTACAACTCACGTCTGTTCCTCTGAAAGCAATACAACGGCGATCGCTGTGATAGGCGTCGGCTTTAAATCAATTTCACATACATTTTATTCATCAATACATCCAACGATTCAATCCTTACCCGCAGTTCCTCTTATGGAGAATGCATTTGTTGGGGTAAAACTTGCCGTCCTCTGAGGAAAGGGTTTAATAATTTTGAATATAACGAAATAAGTTATAATAAGTTTGTGTGAGATTGTGACAGACCTGCACAGACCGGGTCCTGGATGTCAAGACAGTCGGAAGGACAGAGTGGATGATTGCCTCTACAGAGCTCCCAATCCACTTGAGACAGACTGTAATACAGTTTCCTGTGTTTGAGTGAGAGATCAATTGAATCAATGGTTTCTGACCTGCAGTTAAATCTCTTCATTTCGCACACACTTTCATAACTGAAACCATTGGACGCACAAATAGGTTCGGAATCATTTGATTTTGTTGTCTTGCAGTCAAGCGGACAATCCGTTTGAGCTTTTGATATGAGTTTTGTTTTTCAATCAAAGAATTCATTTAAAACTTTTTTTCTTCAATCAAAGACTTACCAAAAACTATCACTGACTGAAAACATGAGTAAAATCCGAACAAAAATATTATTAATTTATAAAACATTTTAAACAAAATATTTTTATTAATTATTTTATTGATTGAAAAAACTTTTGAATTACTTTAGAAACTAATAATAATTTTCACTTTAATATGAATGAGATTCAAAGGAAAGCCATTATTTCCCACTCGAATGCCTTGAGAAAAGTCCAAATTTGGTGTTGAAGTAGTAATAAATGATTGTCTTCAGACATATCATTACAATTGATTTCATCGGATCTCTTGAACTGTAGGTGTGATCAGAGAAGCAATTTATTAGTCATTTGAACTCATCTTTCATTTCAATAGAGAAAGAGTGAAAAACAAATTCTTATCGATATATCATTAATATATTGTTTTCGCTTTGATTTATGTCTCAACAGTTGTTTAAATGAAGATTAAATTCAAATTCAATTTTGATTCCAATAATAGGTTTGCAAATAATATATAGAAAATGAAAATATATTATTTATTGTCTATAATTTGCCTAAAATTATTTGAATCAATTGTTTTGAATATTTGTTAACGAGTTTTAACATTAAAACTCATTTTTGTTGACAAAAAGTCTTAATATTTTATGAAATAAAAGCATAAATTATTTTTTTTATCTTTTCTTTTCATAATTACAAAATCTATAGAATTTTTGCAGATTTTTATAGCATTTGAATTCAAAGAATGAATTCAAGAATTCTGTGATTAATATATAATTCAATTTTTAGTTCTCTTTAATGATTGATAAGATTCTTAGTGTTGAATCCTTTGGGACTCAAATGTGTTTAAATTGATTATTTAAATACAATGAATGAGTGCATCAATTGTTTGGTGAAGAGATGACAGCGATTGTCCAAAACAGCACAACTTTCCACATGTGACCCGATTTGCAATTTGATCGTCGATTGCATTGCATTGCATTCAATGCTTTGCGATCTTAAGTGAACTCTTGTCTCAAATACAACACTCAGTACTAACTGAAGTGAATGTCATAGCGAGTGATGAGCTAATGATAAGTTAAACAAATCGATTGATTTCTCCAACCCTTAGATAAGCAAATATCACTGCTAAGGGGTATTCAATGTTTATAAATAGAGGCAATAATTTTTGAGTGACTGATTCCCAGCCAAAGGTTTTTCGTACAGAAAATACATTTGTCTTTCGATTGGAGTGAATCTCGAGAGCGAAAAATCGCTGCAAAAGATTGCGTTTGCGAACAGAGTTGACGCCAATCGATATGAAGACATAACGTGAAGACACGGCTTCAGTAGCTCTCTGTTAGGCAACTCTCTCAACGTTATGAACACTCGTTGGCAAACGTTTTCCACAATTACTTTCAATGCAATTATAGTTAAAGTTTTTCTTTGCGTTAAATGCAATGTTTTAGTCAAAACTCGTTACGAATGAAACGATAAAATGTTTTAACAGATAATGCTTTCAATAAAAGTGAATGATTTGAGCAAAATATTTGTCTTTGAATTTATTTTTCTAAACTCTATACGATATGCTTTGGGCGCCGGCGGAAGAGGAGGCGCTATCGCTACTAAAGGCAAACCAAAAAAGCATATATTTTTTATGATAAAGTTTTCTGCAATTACTGTCATTTACAGGTGGCTCGAGACTGTCCGGCCCTCATAAAAGTGATCCCAACGACGACAGCGGATCCCTTTCGGTGATTCTTGTGGTCATACTTCCAGTGGCGCAAATGATTGCCGTTCTTATACTAATACTTCTTATAAGAGTTTGTTATCGGAAGTACTGTTCAAATAATGTGCAAAACTTTGATCTGAAAATGAAAAACAAATCCATTTATGACAACGAAGAACGGATTCCATCCATTCATTGCATTTCAAGTCAATAGGATTTTCAATACAATTATTATCGACAGAAAAATTGATACAAAAATCTTGCAAAACAAATATCACACGAAATGTTTGCCTGAATTTTGCGATACATTTGTTTGAGACTTGTTTTGAGCATTCGTTTCATTGAATTCTTGTCAACGATGTCACTGACAGCCAGTCTTTCATCGGATTTCGTCTTTACGTGTGTCTTAGGCTTTAGTTTACCATTTTTGAAAGTGGTTTAATAGTGGGTTTCTCTCAGTTCGTGCGCGAATATTAACTCCTGAAGACATCGATATATGGGCTCAGGTATGAAATATTATATCAATTGATATTATTTTCATAAAAAAAATGTTATTTATTTGGAGATAGTGTTCATAAATGTTATTTGCATTCAATAAAAAAAATGATTGAATGGAAAGTGTTATTAATATTAATCAGATTTCAGAAAATATTATTTCATATCAAAAGGAATTTTTTTTCCTTACAAATGCTCACAAATAAAATCGGTTTTCCATATCTCATGCCTTTTGCTGGGATTTAGTATGAATTCAATCATTCATTCATTGAGTGATCAAATGATTAATATTTTTTTATGACATGATATGAGAAATAGGTTTATATGAAATTTATTAAATATAAATCAAATTTGATTTTCAATAAATAGTTATCTCTTTTTTTGTTTAAATCATTGTTTTATATAACAATTATCTGTTATATAACAATTCACTTAAGTTTTAAGTTATATAAGAAATTCATTTATTTTTTCTTCGAATAATTGTTTGAAAGTTTTGTGTGTTTTTCATCTGATTATTATTTGTTTTTTATCTCAAATAAAGATTTGTTAACTTTTTTTTAATATATTTTACGACAAATCTTTGAAAAATCTTTATTTGTTTTGAAGAGTGTGTTTAAAATGAAATGAATTGAATCATTGAATGAAAATAATATTAAAACAATATTTTCTATTCGTTTGAAAACAAATGTAAATAATGTTTTATAAAATCCATAGAGTCTTAGAAGTGATAAAAAGTAGGATTTCTTTTCATATACAGTAAATGTTTATCATTTGATTGCATTCAATGTGTGTTTCACTTAATTCTAATCTATTATACATTCACTCAAATCATGTGTAAATTCTAATTAATGGCACAAATTAAAGGCTTTTAAAAATAAACTCAAATTATTTGTAAGCCTTATGTTTGAGTTTTTTTTCGTTCAGTGATTATCGCGACAACTATTAGGCCATTATTTTTTAGTCAATTTCTTCATACGATTCTGTAATACAGAATCGGTTTTTCATATAACAATACATTGCGAGGCAATGAATGATCTAATGGATTGAAGTGACGTTTCTTTCTTAAGACTCGGATCCGATATAATACACGTAAATCTATTTCGTTGTCATTCTGTTCAAAAGACCTCAGAAACAGTAATTCATTAATAAATTGGGCGCACATTCTGTCCAACAACTCGTAAGACTCGAGTCTTTGTGTGAGATTAAAAATGATTAGACTTTTGGATGAAAAATGTTCTCAAATAAGTGATTAAAAGTTAAAGCATTGATAAAAACAGATTTTTCTCTGCATTTATTCAACTTTTTTGGACATTCAAATAAAAGTGAATTGAATTCAAAAGCATAAAAATGGATGAAATCATTTTTTAACTCAATTGACGCCTAAGGAACACAATAAGTATTTTGAATGTTTTATTCGCAAATAAATTGTGAATTATTTAACAAAACCGTAAAAATTGAATTATTTTTGTCCTAAATTTAAAACTGATAAAATATTACGTCAAAAACTAAAGTTTAACTAAATTTTTAATTATATATTTTGGATATTATTTTACTATTAATTAAAATATTAATTCATTTGTTATAATACAAAAAAAACTCATTTTTAAAGCCATTTTCACATTCAAAAACCTATTTTCAAATTCAATCTCTTTTGAGCTCTAAATATATTACTCAAATGCTATGAATTATGATAGAAAACGAGTGGAAAGGCACTCGACTTTAACACGAGTGTGAATTTTGATGAAAACATTTACACAACTCATGAATGTGTGAAAAGAATATTATAATAAGGCTTTAAATTCATGAATACATTTTTTTGACTTTAAATCTGTTATAAACTCTAAACAAATGTTAATCCCATTAATGTTGTTATGAATTTTGGCAAAAGTTTTGGCAAATGTTTTTTTTTTAAATATAATGATTTTTATATAATAAATATTATGTCATTAATTGGGAAAATATAGCAAATTATATGAAATTGAATTCAATTGAACTTTAATTGAAACACATTTTGACTTCAAAATTGGTCGACAGTGAATGAGATGTCAAACTATGGGTGCATTCGTTTCATCAATTTTGATGGCCTTAACAGTCATTTAGATTATATCCCATATATAAGTTACATCTATTTTATGACTTCCCTTCGATGGCTGGACCGACAGATTCAGAGAAAATGAAATAATATAAAAAATGTTTTCATTCTGTGTTCTTTCACTCAATATATAATCCATTTATTGTTTGAAACATTTTTTTGAGACATTTATTTGAAAGTATCGATAAAAAGCGTTATAAAAGCATTCAATTTGATTAGAAATAATGTTTTGCTTTTCGTTTATAGCATTGAAAATATCCATTGATTTTTTCTTGAGACTAACTTTGATTATTATTTTTAATTTATACTATTTTTTATGAAAAACATTTTTTTGATTTGATTTGAAATTCAGAAATTTTTTTATGCATTTGAAAATAAAATATAAAATTCAATGTTATTAATGATATTTCAATCATTTTGAGTGATTTTAATTCAAAATACTATTTATATATTTTTCATGTCTTTTATTGATTTTAGATTTTTTTGTTTTCTTGTAAAAAAAACTTTAAAAGACATACAAAAGCATTGCATTAAATAAAATAAGATTTTTATCATTGAATTTAAATTCTCAATGAATTAAATAATAATATTTTTGTGTGTTATTTGACTGTAAATAGTAATAGTAATTGTGTTCAATTGAATCGTATTTTGAATTACAATTGAATGAAAAAATTATGTAAAATTATTCAACGCTTTAGGGCTGACATACACGTCTAGGCCCATGTTTGTTGAAAGCTACTGTAACTGTGCCTACAATTGGTGTCTTCTTATATGTATTATTCATTCATTTAGTGTTTTATTTGCAAATAAATGTGAAATTAATTTTCAAAAAAAAAAATGTTTTCTTATATATATTTAGGAAATGGTTTTGAGCCCAAGTAGTCTCTGGCCCCTCAGGTGATGTCAGATGAGAATATGTGACTTCTCGATCACACCCAAACATAACAGTGCCATAAGTGAAGTGCATTCACAGTATCTTATAATAACGTGTCTGAATGAATGGCTCGGAATGTGGTGTAAAGTTTTATAATACCTGTGCCCCTAAAGAGAAAGTAAAGTCACTTTTTTTGGAGAGAAAGACTTTTTTTTAATAATATATAAAAATCGATAAATATATTGAAATTCTGTGAAAATGTATTCAATTTTGCAAAAGTCTGTGCTTTTCGTATCGATATTTTGTGGGATCTCTTCTTATATAACATATATTGAAGTGAAATACCCCTTACAAGTGAGTCTCAACTTAAGGAAACTCTTTTGTAATTCAAAAAAATATTTACATATATTTTGAGGGAAATTATTATTTTTTTTTTATCTAATTCTGTCATAACTTATGACTATTTTGCTCTGAAAACACGATTTCAGTTAAATGTTATCATTATTTATATTTATATTTAATGATAAATAAAATACTTTTTAACTGAATGTGACATTTGATGGAAATCTATCAAAATTTTATTCCATAGGGAGAACGATCAGCACCTGGCAGTCCCTGGCCTATACCCCAACGTTGGAATCGGCGCCAACAGATTCTGCTTATACCCGAGAGCTCATCACTGTTAAGGGCTTCGGGAAAGGCGTTGGAATGCGATGTCATCGATAGGGCTCTCAAGCGATACAATAGTATAATACGAGAACTGACTGAAGGATGTGTTGCCGACGAGACACAAACTCATGCCATGAATGTTGTCAATGAAGTGAACGTTTATGTGAGAGATGTCGAGTGCGGACCAAATAGTTATCCGAAGTTAGGCGACGACGAGTCGTATATGATATCCATTGTCGACACCGGCGCTCAAAATGCATTAATAAAAGCCAATACCATTTGGGGTGCGATTCGTGGTTTGGAGACATTCAGTCAACTCGTCTTCAAAGATATGATTGACGATAAGGCATATATCAATGCGACAGAGATTGACGACTGGCCCCGATTTCAGTACAGAGGTCTTCTATTAGACACATCCAGACATTACATCCCAATCAATGTTCTTCTCTTGAATCTCGTGAGTGAAAAGAAATTATTTTCAAATTTATTTTTATATATGTTTTGCTTAAAATAATTTATTTGTTTTCCTTATAAATAGTTAAAGAATACAAGAGTTAATTAAATCCACAAATTTTTTCTGAAATACTTTTAATAGCCTTTAATTGATTTTATACTTAACAAAGACTTAGTTTTTTTTGTTGATAAATAATGGCTTATATATCAAACTATTCACAAAAGCCATGAATAACATTGAATAGAATTTTAATGAATAGCTCAAGAATTTCACATAAGAGTCAAAAAAGTTGTAAAAATGTCAAAAGATTATTAAATTATATAAATTTTTAATAAGATTTTTGTTTAAGAATACAATTAATAACTCTTGAAATTATTGGCTTCACTTTTGAAAGACTGTTTCAAATGATAATAAAATTTATTTTCAAATTAATTGAAATGAGATTTAATGAGTTTTAATCCCTTTGAGAGTTATTCAAAGCACAGAATCTTAAAGAATCTCTCGATTCTTGCATTTTTGTATTCACTTCTTTTTCGTATTAATAATTAAGTCATTAAAATAGATAATATTCGAAGAAATTTATATTTATTTTTGTCTTAAATACAAACAATTTTTGGATTATTTTCATTGATTTCTTAGAAATTAATTCAAATAATGAAAATGATTCTCAAATTCTTTCATAACATTTTTGCAACAAATGATTCAAAATAATTACATTTAAAAACAAGTAATTAATTGAAGTATTATTCAAATTGATATCTCTTTCAAAGCAATTGAAATATATTATAAAAGTTGAATATTTGATGATTTGTTTGTCAAAACAAAACCAAAATTATGTGAAGTTTTATAAGCTTTTGTAATATGAATACAACGAACGAAATGACATAATATATATTTCATTACTTTTATGTCAAATAAATGTTATTATAATTAATAATAACAAAAAATTGTTATTTTATTATTGCTTTCAATTGAAACACTTTTGAAAAAGTTATGAAAAATGATTGAATAAAAGCATTTAATATAATAATAACGAATAATATGTTATTCATTGTGTTTTGTATTGCATTTCAGGACTCAATGGCTTATAACAAAATGAATGTCTTTCATTGGCATATCATTGACGACCAGTCGTTCCCATTCGAGAGCAAAGCGTTCCCAAACCTAACGAAACTCGTAAGCAATTAATGACATAATGAGACCTTCAATAATAGATTAGATGTTCGGACACATCCCAGTGTGACAGAAATACAGCCATACTTTTGTATGTAGGGCTCTTACAGTCCACGACATGTTTACAGTCAACGAGACATCAAATTCATAATAAGCGAATCGAGACTCCGAGGCATTCGAGTCATACCAGAGATCGATACGCCCGGCCATACCCAGCCATTTGGGAGAGCGTTTCCAAGTAAATGAACTCTTTATACAATGATATATATTTTCATTAATGCTATCATTTTGTAGCCGATTATTATAGCAATGATTGTCGAGAAGAAAAAAAACTCAATTTATATCATGTATTTTTTGGGTCATATATTCTTATCCCTCAAAGAGTGCAATGAATTGTATTTTGAGTTTGAATTTTAATCATGAAATTCATGTCTTTCTTAGTGTTATTTTCGACTAAACTTAACTTGTTTTTTATGTATTGATTAATTGGAAAAACATTTTTTAAATTTATTGAAAATTACTGTATTTTTGATCAAATTTTTATTATAGTTTGCTTTCGCTGTTCGAAAAGCTTTCGATAAGAAGTAGTTATATATTAATAATAAAACTCTACAAAAAAATCAATAAAATGTTTATCAAAAAAATATATAAAAAAAATCTCAGTTTTTATACATTTCAAAATCTATATATATTTGTGAAAATATTATACAACTTTTGAGTCAATGTTTAGTTCAGTCGAAACTGACATCAAATTTATTATTTTATAGTTCTCTCAATCAGTTTGGCTTTCATTGCATATTATCAGACATTTCTTCACTCAGTCATCGGTTTTTCAATTCATGTTTTCGTTGATAAAGTCATTTCCATTGTATTGAAACAAAGCCTAACTTTCAAATTCATGTCTAAAGTTAAAAACATATATAATTTATATATATTTTCAAATTTATTCATTAAAAACAAAAATGCTTTGAAACACAAATGACTATAAATTGTGTTTTTACAGTAAAACTAATGATAGTCTCAATTGAATTACAAATGATATTTGAAAAGTACTCTAATATATACAAAATGAAAGTCAAACCTAATTTCGATATCAGAGGACTTTAGGATAATATTAACGATTCTTTAAAACAGATAAAAATATATAAAATAATTAAATGCATTGAAATATTTGAAAAATGAATTTTCGCTCAAAGAATGAATATTTGATTTGTTTAAAAGTGATTTCAATAACGAAATGATATTTAAGATTTGATTTATTATTATATTTCTGATGAGAATAACTTTTATACAAAAATAATAAAATATTTTTTGAATTTGAATAATATATTCATTAAAGTTATTTCATTTGAACACAAAATATATTATTTAACAATAAATTCAATCATTGTTTTAATTAATATTCATTTCACATGTTTTGCATTCCTTACAAAATTCAGAGAATGTCTAACATTATGATCAAAATTCATAAGTTATTCAACACTAAAGAGACTCGTTGTCTGAACTGGTTATAAAAGTAATGCATTTATTCAAATAATACCCCTTAGATCTGACTCAAGAATATCTTGAGATCAGAACAGTATTACATTTGTCACATAAATAAATAAATAATATTTTTCAAAACAAAAGACAAAATTAATGTATTTTTTGGGATAAAGAAAAAAAATATTAAGAATTTGTAAATTGTTTTTAAAGCAAATATAAAAACAAAAATCTATTAATCATTTGTTGTTTTCTTTTTTGTTATTTTCTTTTAATTAATTATGAGATAATTGAATGAAAACTCTTTTAATGAATGTTATAATCGATTGAAACGTTTTTTTGTTAAAAAACAAGAATTTTTTATTTGTAGTTCAATTCTTTACTATAAATGCAATCCTTTTTATTGCACTTCTCTTTGTTTATTGTGAAAGACATTGATTTTTCTCAATTATTACTAATGTATGTCAAATGAAAGAAAAATATTTGACATTTTTTTCACTGGAATAAAATTGTCATTGAATATAACAAATGATTTATGCAAACATTAAAACAATTCTCTGAGAAAAAACACATATTGTTTGTAAGACTTTAAGAAAAAGCGATGAATTTATGCCCGAAATAATGCAAACCTATTATTCATAGAGTAGTTTATGAACAAAAAATGTTTTAAAACAAAAATATTACAGAATTTAGTTTTGAAAAATCAAAGCCTCTTATAGTTTGTGAATTTTAATCCTTATAACGAAAGTATTGTATATAATATTTTTGCGTCGATTTCATCGAAAATCTGATCTCAAATGAATGTGTGTTTACTTTAATCAATAAAACTCTAGTTTTTATAATAATAATAATATTGAACAGAATATTCTTGAGAGACATTACAGGCGGAGTTCGCTATCGAATAACAATATATTAATTATATTTTAACTGAAATTTTATCTCTTATTTCACATTAGATTTGTTAACCCTATGCTATGCGTCGGCCGGGGAGCCAAACACCACAGTCTATGGCAAACACGCCGGAAGTGAAATACTGAACCCGATTCACAACTTCACGTATGAATTCTTTGAGCGATTCTTCGCCGAAATCAGAAGCGTTTTCGTCGACGAATACATTCATTTGGGTCTGTATTTTGAATGTTTCAAAACATAAAAACATTTTTTCATTCAAATCGTTAGAGATTTTCAATAATACTTTTCTATCATTGAAGGCATGGATGAAGTCTACTACCAGTGCTGGGAATCCAATCCCGACGTCAGAATGTTTATGATTGCCAACAATATGACCAAAACATCACAATTAGAGCAATACTATGTGTTGAGGACTATAGAGAAGGTTAGGAAATTGGGCTATAAGTACATGACATGGCAGGACCCGGTCGATAATGGAGTGGAGGTTCCCATTCATTTGCCGTCATTTGGATCATCACTAAAAGCCTTTCCATTGTTCAGATGTCAGCCGACACTGTGGTTCAGTTGTGGAAAGACACCGAATTGAGTCCAGTGTATAAGCGCTGGCATGAATACATGGCACCCATAGCTAAGAAGCGCTATAAGATTGTGTTGTCTTCCTGTTGGTATCTAAACTACATAAGCTATGGCCAGGACTGGAAGAAGTACTACGACTGCGATCCGCACGACTTCTCCGGTTATAAACCATTGAAAATCTTATCCAATGTTTGACTCAATTAATGAAAGCAAAAATATTTTCATTAAATTTTAGGCACAAAAGAGGAAAAGGACTTAATTATCGGAGGTCTGACTAATGAAACTCTGCTTTCATTAAAAAAATGTTTAAATATTTGTTATTTATATTTGTTTTTTGCGTTCACATCTCAGGCGAGGCGTGTCTTTGGAGTGAATACATCGATGGAACCAATCTTTTGGCCAGACTTTGGTATAAAAAAATTGTTTTGCGTTTATTAAAGAGAAGGAGTTTTTGATGAAATGACATATTTTTCGTCAAATAAGTAATGTTTGCCATAATATAAGTGCAATATTTTCATCAATATAATGCATGTCTTACCATAACTACCGGTGCAGAAGCACTACAGCAAACACTTTATAAAATGCATTAAAATTCATGCAATCGTTTGAAATGCAAATAATATTCTCGAAAAGGATGTCAACTAAAAAAATATATTTTTCTTTATTTGTTTTTAACGAAAATCTTTTTTAACGAGAATTTAAAACAGAGAAAAACATTGTTTTAATACAAAACTAATCGCTTTATTCCCTGAGCTCTTGTGAACAATAATAACCCTGTTTCTAATATCACGTTTTCATGTATTTTGAGCACAATTTTCATGACTTCTAATTTCAATGTTTTAATACTGTTTTATGCCTTTCCGAAGGCCAAGGGCTTCAGCGGTGGCCGAAAAGTTGTGGAGCAGTTCCGTGGATACGGACAGCACCGACGATGCACAGTATAGACTGGATGAGCACAGGTGTCGAATGTTAAGGCATGTCATGTTATGGTCTGATCATTAAAAAGCACTCATTTAATCGCATTGTTCTTCTCATTGCCAAAAAGGAGGGGAATTCCTGCCCAACCCATTCTCAATGGCTTCTGTGGTGGCTATGAATGGGATATTCAAAGTCCAAAATCATATGACAAACAATTGAATACAAATAGAAATAATTCACAAAATATTTATTATAATAATTATTATATAATTTATATATTGTTTATTCAAATAATTATTTTTCATAATTAGTGTAAAAAAATTGTAAAAAATAATTTTATTCTCAAAATCAGAATAAAAAAAGAGTTATTTTTGTTATAAACACTTTTGTATTGAATATGAGTTTCAAATGTAATTATAAAAAGATTTTTTTGTTTTCAATTATAAATACTTTTAATTGTATGTCAGAATCGATGCATAAGAAAAGAGATTACAAAAGGCTGTGAAATATATTTAATATGAGTTTTATTTTAAGTTTTATTTTTGTTATAAAAACATTAATGGCTTTAAATTTTGACTAAAAGTTCTGTTGAGCTCAATGTCATTGTGTCTAATAAGCGAAGGATAACTGTTTTGTGGGTTTAGTGAACTTTTTTAAGGAATAATTTTCATAACGAGTGTCTCAAAAGGCAGTCATTTGTGAAGAGAGTGAAAAGTTTTGAATTAATTACACAAAAATGTTCCTCAAATTCACACAATTTTTTGTGTGTTCTCTCCGTTGAGATCACTGTCTCTGATGTGAAAAATCAATGTTTACTGCAATTAAAAAACACACGGATATTATGCAAGAACACCAGTGAATGACCATGGCCACCTTATTAGTGGAGGAACTGTAGGCACAGTGCGATCTTAAGGCCATCGCACAGGTGTGGGACAGTAGATGGCATGACATACACATGTGATTCATAGCCTTCACAATCAAATTATGGTATTTGTTATCAGATAACTCATTACGAAATAACAGACAATTGTTTGCCAATTGATAACAGAAAAAGTTCTTCAAAAAAACGGTTTTCTGTCTATAGATATTGTCGTTGAAAAAACACAATCAAATTAAGTAAACTATTTTGTGATGTAATGATTTTGAGCGCATAAATAGTATGTTGAAAATTGTGTCTGTTTTTTGTGGTCATTGAAAACGGTGTTCGACTGTAGTGTAGCTGTAATTGATTTGATGTTTGTATTCAAACGAGTGATTCATTTCATTATCCATTCATTTGCTATAAATGTTTACGTTTTTGTGTCATAAATATTATTGATTTTTAACATTCGTTTCAAAAATCAAATGCTTTTCAAAATTATTGATACATTTGTGACAACTTCTGTGAACTGATTGCGAGATCAAAAGTGGACACAAAGACATAAAAAAACAGTCATTCAATCCGTTTGATTAAGTGATGCAAAATCACTCAAATATCATCTCTTCTGCGAGTGGTTCCCATCGAAGAGTGGCCTCCAATTCGTCGAACGCTTCCAACTATACCAACAATGAGTCGTCGAAGCCTTTGAAGCCGTTATCGTTGGCCGAGTGTGTGGCCGATGGCTGTCCACCGCCGCCACTGGCCCTCAACGACCGAGTGGTTTGGATCAGCGATTGTGGCCCTGAGTTCGGATGCGTCAAATGGTTGGGCAAATTGCCAGACGTTGGCACCGATTGGATGGCAGGCGTCGACTTCATAAACCCCGTGGGCTCGGGAACGGGTCTATACAACGACCACCAGCTCTTTGAGACCCGTCTCAATCACGCCTCACTCGTGCCTGTCATCGGACTCATGAAAGCACACGACTATTTGGGCGCCAACGCCCCCACCCCTGGCCTCGAGGCCTCCTCTGCGCCACAAAAGCCCCGAAGAACTAAATCCAGTAAAAAAGACGACAAAGAGATGAGAATCGATGACAAACGCAATCACTTGTCGTCTAATAAGTCGATGACATCTGAAAGCAATTCATTTGAATCTCATTTACCATCGATTGATGAAATCAATTGTAATAACACAAACCACTCATCCAAAGCCAAAACTAACCTTCCGATTGAGCACTCATTGGTCACGTATTCGCCACCGAAAGAGATTAAGACAACGGAAAGGCTGGACTCGACTGAAAGACCGAATATAACGGAGAAAATACTGAATGATTCCCTAAACTGTTATTCACTTCTTGACAGCAATTCAAACCATGAGTTGAATTCACAAATGAATGGTCTGTTGGGCCACGACTTCGAGATCGGATCAGTCGTCGAGCTCACCCTCGATGGCATCGCCCGATTCGGTGTCGTTCGATGGTTAGGACCAATGGCTCAATCGGATCAAAGTCAAGACTCGGGCGCCGAGTGTCTGATGGCGGGCATCGAATTGGAAGAGGAGGTCAACGGCTTAGGCGACGGTAGTTTCAATGGTAAACGATATTTCGAGTGCGCCCCAAAAAAGGGGCATTTCGTCAAAATGAGTCATTGCCTGAAAGACAGTCGATTCGCATCGATGTCCGAACGGAGAAGAAGTGCATTATTTGGAAGCATAGACTGTCCGACGGTTACGGGAGATGTACCACCGCTGAGCACCACCGAAGACCTACAGGCGCTCTGTGGCAAAAATCGCGGAATTCAGGGCCACCACAACTCATGCTATTTGGACGCAACCCTTTTCGCGATGTTTTCCTGCACTACGATATTCGAGTCACTACTCCATCGACCGCCGCGTTCGGACGACATCCCTGAGTACAGAGAAGTGCAGCGAATTCTTAAAGAAGAGATCGTAAACCCCCTGCGCGCCAACCTCTACGTCAGGGGCGATCGTGTGATGCATTTGAGGACATTATTAGAGAAAATCAGTTCAGTTCGAGGGCTGACCAGCGAAGAGAAAGACCCGGAAGAGTTTCTCAATCTTCTACTCAACGAGATATTAAAGGCTGAGCCGTATCTCAAACTCAGTTCGGGTTTGGAGTCGTTTTTCTATCAACTGTTTGTAGAGAAAGACGAAAAGCTGACGCTTCCGACTGTCCAACAGCTGTTCGAGCAGTCATTCCTCGCCTCAGACATCAAGCTCCGAGAGGTGCCCCCATGTCTGCTCATACAGATGCCCCGTTTTGGCAGACAATTCAAGATGTATTCGCGAATTATTCCCAGTTTATACCTGGATATAACGGACGTGCTGTCCAACAGTCCCCGACAGTGCGCTATCTGTGGCCAATGCGCTGAATACGAGTGTAAGGAATGCTTCGGTCTGTTCGGCGAAGGACTGGACAGTACGGCCTTCTGTGGCAAATGCGTTGATAAGAACCACTCGCATAAGAAGCGCTCCAAACATAAGACGACAAAACTGTCGATCCCTTCGGAGTTCAATATATTGAGAGAACATTCAGCCATTCCTCGCATTTATATGGAATTGTTTGCCGTTCTCTGCATTGAAACGAGGTTTGCATTCATCGCATCATTTCATTCAACTGTTTTTAACTGTTGTCTTAAACTCATTTCAATAGCCATTACGTGTCGTTCGTCAAGTGTGGTTCGGGTCCCGACAGCCCCTGGTGTTTCTTCGACAGCATGGCCGACAGGAAAGGTATGTATACTGAAAAACAATTAAGCAAATCGTATATGAATTGACTGTTTTTACAGGCGAACAGAACGGCTATAATATTCCAGAAGTGGTTTCGTTCCCAGACTTGAGGTATGGCTAAGAATGTAGTCATTATTTGCTATAACCCTTTCCTTTGACACCCATCAGATGGTGGCTCAGCGACGAGGGAACGACATTCTTATTGAACACCAAAGACGACAAAATGTTGCCCGAAATGCCGAGACGTCTCTTCTCCGACGCCTACATCTGTTGGTACGCGTCGGATGTTCTGCGCTACAGATGAGAGCCATTCCTCTAATCATTTTAGACTAACCTCTAATTAATTGCTTTTAAAACCGAAAAGAAAACGATTAACTATTTTATGGTCTTTTGTCACGAAATCAAACACTTTATTCGCTTCGAAACACAATTCAATGCATAATAACTATTAACGAAATTATATTTAAAACACATTTATTTGATTCATATATTTATTCGTTTTTTTGTTGTTGTTTTTGATGTTATTTTATGAGAGAGTTTTAAACTATTTTTTTAAAAACTAAAAGTAAATATATATTTAATAACACCTTTTTTGGGCAACTTTTGGTTTTTAATTTGTTTTTTTCAATAGTTATAATCAAATTGTAATAATTATAATGAAATTTGTATTTTAAATGTATTTCATATTCTTTGTGTAATTCTTAAGACTTTTAGGAATCAAATCAAATATTTTTAGTTGAAGTTTAAGCACAAAAGAGATCTATAAATACCTTATGTTTATATACATTACTACAAGTGATTCGTGAAAATATATACCAAATAATTGACTCTTAAATGACTGCTAATAATGAAAAAAGTTGTACTCAATTGTTGGCAAACAATTAGACATTAAGTGATTTGATATGAGTTTGTTGTCATCGAAAAAGCAAAGCGAATGTGCATTTTGTGTGTGTTTTCACTCAAGACATAACATAATTTCAAAATAATGTTAAGAATTTTAAATATTAATAATTAACAGTAATTATAATAATTCTAAATAAGAGATAAAAATTATATGAAATGAATTGTTTTGAAACGAAAAACACAGAAATTATTTGAAATAATACTTAATATTAAATAAAAGTAATGATTATTAATGAAAATTATTTTATAAAATATAAAAACTAATGTTTTGTTTGGATATAAGTTTTGTGTGTTTTTTTTGTTTCGCAAATTCAACAATGATTTCAATATTCAGTGAAATATTAAATTTTTTTTTGATATCAGTGGACACAAAAAAAACTTATCATTTTTTGTGGTTAAGAATTAAAATAATTTTTTTATATTAAAAAAAATAATTTATGCGTAAAAACAGACCAAAAAAAGCGATGGATTTGAAAACTGATTAAAAAGTATTTTGTTTTCTCCATTGATTGCGGACATTGTCTAAGAGATTCTGATCCCTAAACGTCATCCATGTCTAAGTCGACCGAAGAGTAGTCAGCGCTCGGCAGGCCTTCCATTCCGTCATAGGATTCCATTTTACTGTACGGGAAAGACACAAAATAGTCATTCATTCGGCAAATGAAATGTTATATAAATGACACAAAAATACATAAATCATTTGACTTATGATTGCAGTGATTGATGTGAGCCATACCTGACGGCGCGATACGTCAAGAAGACAATGCGCTTGAGTTTCTTCGAGTAGAAAAAGTAATTGTAAGACCAAAGGCAACCGTCCTCTCCATACGGATCCGAATTGAGGTCAGGATTATAGCTGTATAGGGAAAGGCATTGAGAGTTGAGATGTGAATAAGGAATTGCATGTTATGGGGGAATGGATGTACTTTTCTATTGATTTTTTTGGGGCTATTATTATAGATAACTGTTTTAGTTATTGTTAGGGAAAGACATATAGAGGAAAGGCTGTTATGTATTAGACGTGAGTCTAAACATGCATTAAAATCGAGGCTTTCGTCTCTGAAAGCCTTTCCTGAGAGCACTCGCCTATAAATGTCGCACTCGGATAGTGTGATCTCGCTGTCGATCGCTGACCATAACTGTGACTTCAATGAGTTGTACTGATGTTGAGCCGATGTGCTGAAGAAGTGCGAGTCCACGGCATCCATAACCCACTGGAAGACCAGTTTCAAAGATAAGACGAGAGAAGAGAAAAAAAAACTTTTTATTTCATAAACACAAAAAACAAGTCATTCTTTGCCACAGAATAACGTCTTATCGATTCTTATGACAAAAAGAGTGTCAGAATTGTGTGAAATCATTGCAAAAGACACGAAAAAAATAGCACTTCTTATCTAATCTTAAATCTAATCCATCACTCAATTCATGCATTATTTAATACCATTCGAAAGGCGTCTATACCTTAATACTGGGCTCTTTACTGAACTCTTCGCTCCTGGAATTGGAGAAGTCATAGTCCGGATGACTGGCATTGAGTGTTGCGATCAAATAGAAGAGTGTTTTACTGCTAATTGTGTCGCAAAGATGTCCAGAACCGTCGTCGCTGTTGCTCTGACTTCGGCTGTCGTTTCAAATCAGTTGCAATTGTTATAAAAACCAATCAATCACTCGATCTATCAATACCTGAAGCCCTTGTTAGGGCTGTGGGAATGGGAGGTAATGGTCTGCGGCGGCGATAAGGCCTGTAAGTCGTTGGGCGACTTTCCCTCTTCGGCGTGCATTGTCTTAAAGAGCTTCTTCTCATAGCCAGCCATTTTGCACGAATAGCTCTCAACTCTAATAACGGATTTCATTCATAAATAATTAAATCACAGAAAAAACATTTCGTTTTTTATCACAAACTGATCCCAAAAGAGCTATTCATTATTTGGTAAGACATGAGAAAAAGCGATAATAAATCGCTTTCACTGAAAGCCTCCAAATAATAGTGGACTCGATTTGCAAAACAAATCACAGAAACTGTCATTAAATATAATAATAAAACCTATTTTTACGTCAATTAAAAGCAATTATTTTATGAATTATTAATAAATTTTTGTTTAGAAATAAAACTGTTTTTTTTTGACAGTTTTTGTGAACATTGAATGCAATCAATAGAGAGAAAAAAGGGATTATAAAAGCATTTGATGAGTGAATGTCAATAATATTGGCATCGATTGAACGCTATTTGCAAAAGAGATTTAAAGAAATTAAAGGAAAGAAAAATTGATTTAAAAATTATATTCATTTATAAAATGAATGCATTTTTTGCAAAGAATTGATTTTCGATTAAAAATGCATTTCATTCACAAATCATATGCTTTTGTCGACATCGGGAGCGGCCAATGGATCCGATCGATGGCTAATGTCATACCTGGTTATGATGTGATACTGAGTGGCATCGAAATGGAGGGCAGAGTTCAAGGCCTCGAATCGAGTGCTTTCCAAGAGTTTCATTATTACTATAATCGATGTATTCTTCGATCAATTCGACCAAAGAATCAAAAAGTTTTGATTTTTCGTCAAAAAAAACAATTGAAACGAAAAAAAAGACAAAAAAGTTTTTGTTTTTTGATTTTCAAAGAAATCCAATTCAAATGAGAGGAAGAGATGACTAGAAGTGTTGACAACTGTTTTCGACGACTTTGTCTTCAATCAAATGTCAATTTGAGTCCACTTTTTTCACGACTTAAATATCGATCGTTTGGTCCGAAAAAAATGTTGAGATCTTTCGGGAGTTTGAAAACAAACGACAAAAAGAAGACAAACAAAGAGTTATTGAAAAAGCAATTCAACAAACGGTGGAACAGTTTCTCAAAACACTCTTCGGGTGTCTTTGTATTCGTGTATTGTTTCTCATGATTGCGATAATTGTCACAAATTTGTTACAAACGAACAGATGATTACAAGAGCTATAGTTTGACACCAAATGACCGCCGATGACTGAAGAGCAGCTGATCTGCGATGAGGACAGCATTTAATGGTGTTTCTCAACGACTGTTTCAAACACAACGATTATCTCTGTCTCAGTCGATGACAGATATAATTATGTGATATATCTTAAGCTCTTTGAAGGTTGAGATCAGTTGTTGTCAACTGTTTTTTTTCACTGTTTTTTCGTTAATATCTTTTTGAGTAACACTTAAATCAAAACTCAATTCAAGTCTCAATTAATTTGATTTACAATTAAAACGATATTAAAAGCAATGTTTAATGTAATAAACGATTTATTTTGTCATTAAATCATTAAATCAATTCATTTATTCAAAAACACAGACAATAATTGAATTGTTTTTGTGTCTCTAATGTCAACACAAATGTCAAATATTGGCCACAAATTACGTCCGGTTTTGATTAGCGCTGAGACAGACGTTTCTCAATGCCATTCGTCGTCAGTTTTGTGACATTATTTATGTACAAAATAAGGAAATCAAACACAGAGTCGAATAGAGTCTATTCACTGAAAGTTGTCTTCAATTCATTTCTTGTCGTTTTCGTCAAACTCTATAAAATTATCCAAACTTTATTCAAACTGTAATTTAATATTGATTTTCAATTATTTTTGAAAAATATTAAAAATAAATGAATTTATTGAATAAATGCTATAATTGAGTGAATGGCAGAATTTGAGCCGTTTTTTGATATTATTTTTTGTGATATGAGAAGAGTATATGAAATGAGAGTAGAGTTTGAATAATAAAAACTTTTTGGCCAAATGTTTGCCATTAATGTTGTTGACTATAATGTAAAGAAAGGGGGAATTAATGAACAAATGTAAAGAAAGGGGCAATTAATGAACAATATAATGCTTTTTAAGATTAATGCCTCAAATATAGCAATAAAATCAATGCATGTATTGATTGAAACTCAAAAAAATAATGAAAAAAAACTTTTATTTTTCAATTCAATTGAAAACTTATGAAAAGTCTATTTCTTCGAAGACATGATTCAAAAATACGACTTTCCAGTCGACTAGTGATAACTGGGCTCAAAGTTTTTGATCAATTATTTCTTTGGACATCACTTGTGATAAGAGAGTGAAGAATGTCTGCAAATGAGATATGTTTCACACAAACAAAAATCCATTATTTATTGAATTCATTATAAGATTAAAATATTTTTTTTTGAATATTTTTGTCTCAAATCGTATAAAATGTATATATTTTTCTATCGATTATTTCAAGTGATTTTAAGCGGATAATTGAATGCGATTTTCATTATAGTGAATGTGAGACAAATATTTTTAATAAACACTTTTATTTTGGTCTTTAAAACACGAAACAAGACTTTAATACAAATTAATTGAGTCTAATATTGAGTATTAAAAGCAATATTTGAGACAAACTGTTCGTAAAATTGTTTGAACGTTCACTAAATCAATGTCACACTCGAAAGGGGTTTACTTTTTCTCATCGATTTTTGCCTTTGCTTTGCAGACAATGTGCCTGTGCTTTGCGATGGGATTACATTCAATGAAGACTTTAATGAAAGACTCTTTCACTGAATTCAAGAATAATTTAAACATAATTATTGTATGAATCAATGGTTTAATGAAATGATGGATCGCTTAATCGTTTCATTCAAATGCCTGAAAAAGATCTGAAATGACTTTTTTTGGTGAGTTATGTGAATATACAGTCAATGTTTAAATGCTATTTAAGCCCCTGTTTAGAGTTAATCGTAACTCAAGTCATAGAGTAATAAAAATGAAATGTGTTTTGCATTTAAAATCTATTTTATTTTATTTTTTTGCATCAAAATTGAATGCAAAGTAAATCTCATAATTCAAACATCGATTTGCTTTTCATAATATAAAATGTTTTTTTGAGACCAAAAAATTCTTTAATACATAAAACATTTTGCATTTGAGTGAACAACAAAAAAATATGACATTCTTTGACATAAAAAAAAATTTGTTTTGAACTCTAAAAGTATTATAGTTTTGATTTCAAGAAAATATTTTTCATTCATTTGTATTCTGTATTCAAAAATGTTGAGACGTTTTCGTTGATTAAAAGTATATTTTATTATTCATGTATTCTTTGTGTAAAAAATTTATTCAATTATTGTTATACAAAACTCAGAGTTGAGAAGAAAGAAGTTTTTTTTGAAAATTGATTCACTTTTTGATTATTTAGATTTAATAAAAATATTTTCAAACACTTGAGATGAGATGTGATATCGAAAGAGTGGTATTCCTTAAGTAAGTTGAGATCATTTGCATGTGTTATAGCCATGGCTTAAACGGCAAACAAAAGGAGCGAAAGTTTTGCTAATTTTCTTCAATATAGATATTAATGAAAATGAAATCAATTTGAAATTCAATACACTTTTCGCAATCATAATAAATAAACTGAAAATTCTGTTTATTCACAACTAATGACGAAATTCAATGCTTTCCTCAATTCATATGAAAATAAGGAATTTCTCATTTTATTTGCTGTAAACCAAACTGTGCCTAAAAATAATGGTTTTCTGATTTCATCTAATATTCTCTTCACATCTCATAGTAATAAACGAGAAAACATAACAAAGAATATTTTCGTCAAATCTTTTATCACATATTTTATTGCTTTTATTGTATTCTCAAATTGAGTGCAATTTAATCATTAGTCGCTTAAAACTCAGTGAATAAAATGATTAGAATTAGCGAAAAATTTGTTTTATTTATAGCAAAACAAACAAAATAAAAATCAATAAATATTTCTGAATAATAATTATAAATGACTTTTGATATCTATTTGAATAACGCGTTCAAATAAATGGACTTATATTTTGAATGTGTTTTGAATTGATTGATAATTTTGATAATTTTTGTTCATTTATCAAACATTTATTGTATGGAAAGAAAAGGAAATAAAAAGTGAAACTAATGTCAAAAACTTTTGCGAATCCTTTCTATTCATATGAATGTCATTGAAATAATTGAACAAAAAAACAGATTTTATAAATGAATTCACGTTAGGCTCGGCTTAAATGCCATAGCGCTTACAGTACTGTATAATTGATTTGTCAATTATTGATTGCGATTATAATTGAGGAACAGTATTAGTGGCCGTATATCTCAAACCAATTATTTTTGTTTACATTATATATCAAAACGTCTGAAAGAAGTAATTTTTTCTCTCTCATCTCGAATATAAATAAGCATTTCGTACAATGAGAGCAAACAATGAGTTAAACATATTCTGCAATATATGAAAGTGTGGCCAAAATATATTACTCTCCAAATGTAAGGCAATGGGATATTAGAGGAACTGTGTTATCCGTTCTACCCGTCAGTGATAGTGAATGTCATTTATTGAGCCAATGGTTGGATGTGAGAAACGCCTATTCATTGGAAAAGGCGAACACAACTAACGACTGAAGACAACCGGGGCTTCGGTTTCAGCACAGAATCCGCGCCACATATAAAGCATGTGTTGTCACGAATTTTAGGGGAATATTCTTGTCTGACATAATTTTTTGTGCGTCTCTCATATGAAATGGTTTTATGAAAGGAGTATTGAATAGAGTGTTGTTTTGCTATTCCATCCAAACCTTTAAATAGTGAACGAAATATTCAGTTAAAACGAACGAGAATTTTGTTGTCAGAGAAAACTAAATCTTTTTTCCCACATATTATTGAAGCAATTGTTTTATATTTATATCAAATAACATGTGATTTGAATAAATATTATTAATTTTGTCGTTGTTTTGCAATTTCATTGACATCGCCACAAATAATACCACAATAAGGGGGTAAGAATTAAAACAGAATTTTATACAATGTTATATTTGGTCATTCAATACTGTTATCTAAAGTGTACTCTAAATGTGAATGCGTTCAGAATATTCTGTGCCATAACTCAGTATATCATTGTTTTCTCACTGTTTTTCTCTCAATATATTTTGTTATCGAATTTTATGTTTAAAATCTGTTTAAATATATTATCATTAATTGATGTGATTTTCGTGTTTGAATCGTTTGTATCGATGTATGCATTAACTGATGTATGCATTGTGTGAGTCTCTATCCATCTCTCCTCTCTCTGTACTCTCTCTGTATATTTCGTATACCCCTATCCGTAATGCCTGACCCTATCTATGAATTATATTCTTATGTATAGATTGCGTGCCATTAATTTGATTGAAATTCTGGGCCAAAACTATATGTCATTTGATTATATCGATGAACACTAATACATGGTTTGGCGTTAGGAAACTATGTTTATGCCCGGCCATCAAAAACGATTCAAAACGAATTATAGCATCAATTGAATTGAGAATTTATGGCAACATTTAAGACATTGAACACATGTCAGAAAAAAGACAATTTTCAATAATTGTTAATTAAATGACATTTTGAAACGCAATCACAAATGACATGACATGAAAAATAAGGGGAAATCGAGTTTTAATCGCAAACTGTTTCATAGAATAGTTATGAATGAGCCCAGGGATGAGGAAAAGGAGAGTAGAGGCGATTCTCCGCCTCCGCTCTCATCGCTAACTATAAAGCAATCACAAAAGTCATTAGGCCTACAGTTGACCCCGACGGTGACGACATCCCCGGCCACACCTTCCAGAGAGCTGGCCAATGAAGTGCGTTCGCCGATCAAAAGTGATGTGACGAAGACGTTGTCTCCACAGTCGGAGGTCAAGAAGTTCGGTCCAATGCGGTCGCCGCCAAAGTTGGCTACGCTATCGAAGCCGACATCCCATTCATTCCTGATGAGTGCGTTCCGCAATCGCAGCGCAAGACATAGTATTGATGTAAAAGGTCTTCCCTCATATCTGGCCAAAAAGAGACAGTCGACTTTTGGTCAGTTTCTCACAGGTATACAAACACTTGTATTGTCTTTTTTTCGCTTTCATTTCATACTTAGTTTTGATTGAATTTTTTAAATTAAATTATTTGTGATTTTTTTGTTATAAAAAATGAATTTTGAAAAACAATTTTAATTGAATTGAAATTAATTTAAGTCACTTGTAATGCACTTAATATTGTTATTCACTTTATTATTATTAATATAACACAATCTCAAACTCCGATGACTTAAGAATATTTACTTATTGTTGAGACTATTTGTATATTTCCTGTCTTTTCAAACATTCACTCAATTATTGCGTTAAAAAATTTAGGAAAACATTCATTAAATGGAGAAAAATATATAATAAAAACGAAACTAATGTTTTTTAATCCATTTCTATGTTTTGAATGAAAACGGAAAATAATTTCTAAAATTAATGGTTTAATACTCTTTGAAAACATTCTTCTCAATTGAGCAAAAAGTAATTGCATTTTCTTATGGAGAAAAATCAATGGATATATCAATGGATAACAATATAGTATGAGTTGAATAAAACATACACATATATGCCCTAGGTGAGGTGAGGTGAGGTGAGGAATGGTTAAAGTATGAATTAGAGCCTCTTTTTCAGTATTCAACTCTGTTTTCAATAATAAATTTCCAATTGATTAGCAAAAAACAAAAGCGATTCCCCTCTCGTACAGTATATCCTTGGTTAGTCTCATCACATAAACCCAAATGAGAAATACTTTCCTCTCTTTTGATGTTATCTTTTTATTGGACATCAAATGAACATTTGAGTTGAGCTCTGCTTTTGACCTAAAGATCATTACTATTATGAAAATATTCGCTTCTCTTCTCTCTATTCCTGACATCCAATCATATGAGGGAATAAAATGACAAAAATCGTTATCAAAAACAAATATATTCAATGTTTTAGTTTGAAAATTGAGATCTTATTTCACATTCAGAAACAAATGTGACATTCATTTTGATTTTTTTTCGTTTTGATTCTGTAATAATTCATAAATCAAAATCATTTTATACTTTGGGTCAGAATTTTAGTTCATTAAACCGTTGAGACGTTTGTGTGAAAATAATTATTATTATTGCTATCAATTAATCACAAAAATATATTTTATTTATTTTTGTCGACAACTGTTCTCATTATTAAGTCCTATAATTCATTACATTTAATGCGATTATAATTAAAAATAATATTTTTATTGATTGAAATTAAATATAATTTTTAGGAATTTTTGTTACAATAATAACAAACAAAATATTCATTTCAATGACTATTAATATTAAGTTTCATTAAAATCACTTACGAATGAAAATAATTACAAATCATATTTTCATTTATAATTATTTACTCATCAATTAATACACCATTTGTCAGATATGTGTTCACAAGAGCCCAACAACTCATGCATTAAGACCTAATTATCGATTAGTTATTGATCTCTGTTTTCACCATAACTTATGGCTTATTTCAATGAGGAATGAAAACGGAATATAAAATATATTTTTTTATTGATTCATTTCATACGAGATATGTATTTGTAATTTGAAAATGAAAAACATTTTTTAAGACAAAAAATTCATATATTTTTTTGTAATGAAAACTTGTTCTGAATTTTGTAACTTTTGTAAGAAATGAACGAAAATATCAAAAAAATTATAGTTTTTTTTAAATATATTACTCTATTTGTTTGCTATCAGTTCTCTCATCGGCAGACAGAGACGACAGTTCGACAGATGAGCCTTTATTTGAAGAGCCAATCGCACCGACACTATCATTGGGAGAGAGAGTCGCTTGGGTTAAGACGTCGGGACCCGAGTTTGGACTCGTCCGATGGATTGGGCGAATGCCTCAGATAACCAACGACTGGACGGTTGGCATAGAATTCGTGAGTTTTCATAAGATTTTGTTTAAAGTTCTTGTGTTTTATTAAGAAATATTTGATTCAAATATCAGGACAACTGTATTGGTTCGGGCGATGGGACGGTCGAAGGGCGCCGTTATTTCGTAGCGAAGGAGAATTTCGCAAAATTTCTACCCCTTTCCACACTGACCAAAGTGGACAACTATGCCGGAAGACCCCGTTCTGGTAAGCCTGTTATGATTGTGTTTATTTTGAAATTATTTTTTTATTGATTTTTTTTTGTGAATTAGTCTTAAGTTATAAGAAAAACAGTTTAGAAATGATTTGAAACAAACCGAAAGAATAGGCGCTTAAAAACAATCAAAAAAGAGTACAATAAATACGAAAAAACAACTTTAATATAAGTGTTTGAAATCGATTTTCTCCTCAAAAATGTTAAATATTATTCCGAATGACTTCCAGAGGAAAAAAATCTCGATTTAGAGTATGTTTTTTATAAGTCTTAACAGTTTTTCATATATTTTGTTCTCTCTGTTATATAATACTATTGATTCAAAGAGAAGAAAATTTCTTAAAATGTTTTATCGATTTGATAGCAAATTGTGTGCAGTTTTGAAGTGAAAAATATATTTAGTTTTTAATTAAGAGCAATGAAGTCATGAGAAAATCAATTCCAATCATTCAAAGTCTCGCTTCAGATAATAGCAAAGAGTTTTTTCTCTAGTCTTAGAGTTAAAGCGATTTGAGATTTAAATGAATATCTCGTCCTTTGAGAGGAATAGCATTTAATTGGATTAAATGAGAAAAAATACATTCAATTTGTCTTTGAGTTTTGAGACACTGTTTTCATAACGAACTCGTAATTGCATTTTTAGGTACAATGCTTTCAAGAATGTCAGTCCAACTAAAGCCGGGTCAACTGATCAGTATTCAGCGTTCGCCGAGTATTGTTCAACAGCACTGTTCCCTCAATGCTCCCCATCATGTGAGCCATCGATCACTTCTTTGTCTTCGACTTATGATTTGATTTTCAAATATTGTTTGCATTTATTTATTCATTGTAATTGTGTTTTGATTTTCAGTTTGCAATGCAATCCAATAGAGAATAAGGCCTACAATTGAATGCATGTCACGTCTGAATGACTTAACGTCTGACTCTGACTATAATCGCATGAAATAATAATTTTTTGCATTCATTTCAATCGATTTAATTATGAGTTTTTTTGTATTGAAATTTTTCATTGATTTCAAGCAAACAAATTATAACATATTATATGCCAATCAATAGGTCGGACACGACGTGCATCAGACTAACTATAAGCACTGTCAGTGCCCGAGCTGTAACCACCCGTGCGCTCATTTATGTCAGACGACAAGGCCTAACACAAGGCGCCGGTGGAGAGACCCGGGTTTGGCACACATGTGCCACTTCTCGAGCAAACCTCACGCGAAGATGTGCTGTGGCGGCGAAGATCTGCCCTGTGCTACGAGACCGCTGACAGCCCCGGGCACGAGTTGGCTGCCTCCCGAAGACCATCTCGTGAGCTCATACAAGACGGTGCCCACAGAACCCATGGCTCGTCGCAAGTCAGTGACAATATATGAGGAGCGCAACGCTATATCTGCGCCCACTAGTGTTGAGAGAAAGCCCGACTCCTCACCACTGGCCACACATGAAAGAAAGCCAGACTACTCACCACTGCCCACACAAGAGAGGGAACGGCGCGGAAGTGATCTCTCGATATCGAGCTTACCGTCGAGTGGTTCCCCGCAGGTGTATATAGCGCGGGGAGTACTCACCGACGAGTCAGACGTCGACACCGACACAGAAAGGAGTTATTCGCCAAGGGTTGGGCACTCGGGAATGGCAGGGCTTCGGTCACTGGTCTCCTGTTTCTCAAACAACTCTTCTTCACTTCGAGAGAAGAAACGAATTAAAGACAAACGAAAACATAAACAAAAAAAATATAAAAAGAGATCAAAATCCACGCCAAACGATAGGCGCCACAGAAGAGGTCTGAGCTCTGATACCAGCTATGACTGCGAGACCACTCATAACAGTCAAAACCAGACGTCAAGTCTTATATCAAACATGTCTTCACCGAAGGTACGCACAAATGCCAGTCCTGTTGAGCACAAGTCGACATCGATGTCGCCCAAACATTCGGCCACACATTCACCAAATGAAGACAAAAACACATCAAAACCACTCAATTCGGATGTGATTTTAGAAGAGACAGAGATTGTTGAGCGCCGGCATCGGGTGGACGACGATACCATTTCCGAAGGACTTGAAGGTCAGGACGTCTGCACAAGTAGTAGTAAAAGTAGCGGTCATTTAATTACAACTAAAGCTGATATTGAATCGACTCAAACACCTAGATCTTCGTCAACGCACTCGACGGTCAGCGACAGTCAATCGCCGCTCAGACGCAAGAAGACATCGGCACCGCCACCACCACCGCCGACATCCAGTGCCAGTCCTTCATCGCTAAACCTCTCCATGTCGTCGTCATCCCTCTCCCAAACACCCACCCATTCGAGCACATCCGTATCAGCTGCCAAATCGCGTTCATCCTCGAAGAAAGTGCCGGCGCCCACACCACCCAATCTCACCCGCTCTCTCTCCGAACAAAAGCAGCTAAATATGAAGAACTTGATTAACGCCGTTCCCTCATTCCGAAGTGAAGTTGACCTCATGGGCGCTTCCAGAAAGTCTTCCCCTTTCGAGGACAGTGTGGAAAGGGATGAAATTGATGTACATTTTAATGCATACAAACATGAAGTGCCTCTCAATCAAAATCACACCAATGATAGGGTCGGCACAAGTGATGCCTCGACTCAAGTGGTCTTCGGAAGCGATTCTTTGGAAGAGATCTCTAAAGTGAACGGATGTCCAGAGAAGGACTTCAAAGGAAATACAGATTTACCCAAAAGAACATTTGACGCCATTTCGACATTCGGTTGTGATTTGTACAAGAATTCAATGTCGAAGAGTAGAAGCCATTCAATGCCTTTCCCGAAGAAGCAAAACAATGGCGAAGTTGTCGTCGAATCTCGTAATCAGAGACTCCTTTCCACTGATTTGAACGCATTGTTGAGTCCTAAACACAGACATCACATCGACGTCAAATGGAGGGCCGAATCACTGCTGAGGGGTCTGTCGGAGGGGTCGGTCAACAGCACCGCAACAGTCATCGAATTCATCAGCGCTTTAACCGACTTGGAAGAGATAGGCCAACAGTGCGACCAATCATCCAATTCCTTGTTAGACATCTCTTCGGACACGACAACCGATGAGAGAATTACTGTTAAATCAATGCCAATGAAATGGAGTTATTCTTCCGGTTCTTACGATAGTCTCAATGACAGTCTCAGGAGTTCTCTCACCAATGAATCGCCTCTTTTGCCAAACCATAAATCACCAAACATTACCATTACTAGCAATCAATACGAATGTGCCGGTGCTCGCAATGAACTATATAACTGTCCTTCAGAACAATCGTTGTCTTCTTCCTCATCGACACTGTCTTACGCATCAATGGGTTCTTCGAGTTCAACGCCGACACCCATCAGTCAAAGGGTTCACAATGAGCTCAGCCAACGCTTCCCTGGCAAACATCCAACTCATCCCTTTCCTAAGCCTCGTTCTAAAAATAAAGTCTCAAACTCAGGAACTGTGGGAAAGTTGTCTGAAAATGGCATAAATGAGAACATGAATCGCAATGTGTTTTTGAGTTCAGGTTTTGTTTTATTAAATAATTTTTTGTTCAATTAATTCATAAATGAATTCATTTGAAGGAATCAATACTTTAGTGCCAGACGAGGCACGGGTGGCACAGATCATGGAACAGTTGGAAGTGGCCATCGCCTATGGCCAACACAAACGGGCGGCTGTATTGGCCAGAGAGTTGGCCATCAGAAAAGTGAACTGTACTCTCAATAGGTCTGGCCTTTCCAATCAGACCACAACCTCTCCTATTATGTGAGTCTCAATTCATAGTCTCAATCAGTTCTCAAGTTTTTTCGTCTTTCCCTTTCAGCGCATATCTGTATATTGAGGACCGACTGACCCATAGGGGGCCCATTCCCTTCCAGGTCTACCCTTCCATGTCTGTGAATATTCTCAAACTGAAAGTAAGCCCTATTTTATTGGTTGGTCTAAAAGTTAAGACAACTTTCCCATCGATAGGTTGAGAAAGAGTTTAGCATTCCTTCCGAAACACAGAAATGGATTTTAGGCAAAACATTGGCCACGAATTTGAACGCATCGTTGGCTACCTATGGTATCACCTGTTCCGGTTGTCCTATATTTCTATACCTATTGCCTGAAGAACCAAAACATCCCATTCCTTCGAATGATATTTTTGATAATAATTTGGAACAATTGGAAAGTGATTTAAAGACAGAAACAAATGAAGAAAATTGTCTCAATTCGTTGAATAGCGTTCTTCCCGAAGAAGTGGTGAAAGAGAGGCCAACTTATTATGAATTGATACAATTGGATGACATTAAATGTGTGTCCAATTCTGAGCCGTTCGACTGTCCCGTCTGTTTCCTCAACATCGGTGTCGGAGAGGGAATAGTATTGAGAGACTGTTTACACATGTTTTGCAGGCAATCAACCATTGATTGAATGACACTTTCCTTACAAATGTTTTGCCATTCGTTTAGATATTGTCTATTGAATGCAATCCAATTCAACGAAGAAGTGCAGGTGAAGTGTCCCTTCCGGGACGACCACTACTCCTGTGATAGCCATATGCAAGACAGAGAAGTCAAAGGATTAGTTCCGTTGGATTTGTATGAAAAGTATTTACAGAAAAGCATTTCGAGCGCCGAAAGCAAGACTGAGATGTCGTTCCACTGCAAGACAATCGACTGTTGCGGTTGGTGTGAGTTCGACGACAGCGTCAACGTCTTCACGTGTCCCGTCTGTGGTCGCGAGAACTGTCTCAACTGTCAGGCCATACACGAGCGCATGACGTGCAGGGAATATCAGGACCAGATTGAGCTGACAGTGGATGGCAGTGAAGACGCGAAGAAGACCAAGCAATTCATTGATGTATTCAATCAATTGTTTTCATCGCAAAAAAAATCATTTTTTAATTAATTATATTTTTGTTTGAATTCAGGAAATGCTTGAAAGGGATGAGGCGTTGCGTTGCCCTCAATGTCAGGTAGTCTTACTCAAGAAATGGGGCTGTGATTGGTATGAGCTCTTCATTTGATGATTATATTGACATTAATTTTCATTATGAACACCAAGGGTCAAGTGCTCGATGTGTGGCACAGAGATATGTTGGGTGACCAAAGGCTTTCGTTGGGGACCGAAGGTTTTTATCCCATATTTGACTTTAATTATGGAATTATAGACTAAATTATGTTATGATTGTGTCGGATAGGGTCGGGGCGACACTTCGGGCGGCTGTAGATGTAATGTCAGAGGCATTAAATGCCATACAAAGTGCAAATATTGTCATTGATATCATTTCTGGTATTTATCTTAAAATTTATTTATATTTCATTTACTTTTATTTTATTATTCAATGATTTGAAGTGAAAGTCAAAGTGAATGTAAATGTAATACAGAATCAAAAGCATCGATAAATGTTTTAATGTTTAGATAAGAGAAAGAAATATAAGTTTTGAATACATTTATATTTAATATGATATCTAATGTTGAAATAGAGTTAACTCTGAATAACTCATTGAGTTTTTTTGAGATACACTGAATGTGTTATCTTATAATTGGAATACAATATTAAAATATATGAAAAAATATAACTAATATTTGAATACAAGCATTGAATGTGTCGTTAGTAACAAAGTTAAGATTTCATGTTATCGTCACGTTATTCAACACCGAATGAACTGAATTTCACGGTTAAGGACACGACGCTCTCTGTCGTGATAAGGGCTCTGGATATGATTTGTGCTATTCTTTCATTTCCTCAAAACTTATGAGTTTTTTTTGTATTAATTTTATGATTAAATCATTTTAAATGTCCTTCGAATCGATTGTTTCTATTCATAGGCCGGGGATTACGAAATGGGACGATATGTGGAATAATTATCTCCTTTACATTTTGACAACGTTTTCATCGAAACAAAAAATTCAACAAAAAAAATAATAAGAATTTTTTGCCAAAAAAAAATCATTACATTTTTCCCGAATTTTTCACAAAAATATTCTCCCAAAATGTTATGTAAATATTTTTGTGAATTTTTATTATTATATTTGGTTTTAAAACGAAATGAAAGCAAAGATTTTTGTGAAAATATCAATAATTAAACATATAATACAAATAAAATAATATAAAAATTTATTTCTAAAATACATTTAAGAAATATATTTACAAAAGTTGTTAAAACGAATAGAAAAATTATAGCAAAAATTAGTTGAATTCATAACAAACAAAAACATTGAATATATTCTGTTATCCTTTAATTGTGATAATTATGTTATTCTAACACTTATTAATCATTTAATTAGTTCAACGAAGAAATTAATTCATAAAAAAGTGTTTTATTGAAAGAAAAAAAAGTTTTAGTTTCAAAACTAAAAATAGTTATACGAATGATATATAAAAACACCATTCAATTGATCTGTGCCTTTGAGTCCCAAAAAATAACTTAAGTTTAAAATTAAATTATAATATATTGTTATTCAATGAATTTAACGAAATAATAATGAAAATGAATATTCAAAAAATAGGGTTAAAAACTAAACCAATAAATTATATGAATTTTATTGTAAATGTAATAAAAAAAATATCTTTTGATAGATTGAAATAAAAAGATGTTATTCATTAATATTAATCATTTAGTTATAAATAAAATTCAAATCAAATGATAAGTTCACACAATGTTAACATTTTTCATATATTCTTTAATTGTATTTAAATTTTATAGTGAAAGACATCACGAATTTGTTTGAAAAGTATATATTCTTTAAAAAATTTATTTTAAGTTTTTTTTTTGCGTTTATCAAAATGTTTTGACAATAAGTTTATACGAAAAAGAGATTAAAAAAACTTATTTATTTGATTGAAAGGAAAATTGAAGACAAATAATAAGAAAGTGAATTGCAATCATAAAAAGCATTTGGATTTAGTATTGAATACATATTTGTGATGAAAAATGGCATAAATTTTGATCACATTATCCTGTTTTAAGTTTGAGTGATTGCGAGTGAAGGACTCGATTGAAAAGAAAGAGTGGATTCTCTTTAGCTATCAATTCAATTGTAAGTCAATTCTCATTGCATTGTTACGACTGATTGCACTGGCATTGCACTGGCATTCGGGTGCTCAGCACTGGGTATTGTCGAGTGGGTTTCCGCAGATTTTAGTCATGTATTGTCATATCATAGACTCATAGACTCATATCGTTTGTATCGTCACATATAAGTCACATAACATTCAGTTTATTGAGGCATAGAATATGTGCCTTTCTTTTTATGATCGGCTCAAGAGCTCCAGTATATTCCTGTCCCCCTTCACGACCAACTATATTGAGTGTCCCTTTTCCATGGGTTAGCCTTTTCCGGTCATTCCTTATGAAAAAAGCCCGTATTATTCGAACAGTGATGGAGAACAAGGCTATTGTCTCCCAATATTATATGACTATTAGATTGAATGCAGAAAAATATAATACAATATAATAGAAGAAATTTTTTGTTCTCTTACTATAAATACAACTCAATCCTAACCTCAATCCCTATCCCTATCCAAACGAATAGTCAATATATTTCTTACGACTCATCACTCACTCCGTTATTATGTCGTAAATGTTATTTTAATCTCAATGGGAAATAAGTATTAGTTTTGTTGTCTATATCTTAAACCATAATCTCTGTTATAAAAAAAAGTTTTTGTTTTTATATTTATTAATACTATGTTTGCAATCAATGTCTCTCTCATTCACCACAATATTTGCAACGAATTGATTGACAAATTAAGTCTGAAATGGAGTTAATTTATGGCAAAAACTTTTGCAAATGTCTTATAAAAGATATGTTAGAATTTTGGCAAAAATTTATGATTGAATGACTTTTAATATGTTTTATGTTTACTATTATATAATTCAAAGTCAAATTCAAACTATTTTTTTCTATTTTTGATACAAAAAATTAAAATTAAAAAATTTTTAAACACGAAATGTTTGAGATTTGTGTCAATGAAAACAATTCTAATGAATTTAACCCACATTTGTATGAGTTTTATAGCATTTACTCATTTAAACAATCGTTTCATTGAATAATTTAATGAATAATTTAATTTAATTCAATAAATATTATTTGTTTTGTTGTAAAAACCAATAATAAGTTTAATTTTGTTCAGATTCTGTTATAAACAAAAATGTTTGTTTCAAATGATATTTGAGTTTTGGTTTTTGTGATTAAAATAACAGTAATTTTGTTTAAAATAATTTAATATAAAATAAGATTATCTCTAATATATTGCAATATTTTTTTCAAACATCAAATCAATTCATAATCTGTGATAAAATTTTTATTTCTGATTCCAAACATTTTTCGCAAATTTGTTCATTCATTCAATTGATTGAATGTAAGAAATATGTGTTCTATGGATATATCAATAGCTCTCGAGTTAACTAATGAATGAAAAAAGTTTTAAACAATTTTTCGTTTTTCGATATATAATAAAATATTTGAATTCTTGTCCATCCATTGCTTGAGGCCATTGAGGGCCAGAACTAATAAATTATATACAATTCTTGAATACTTTTGCCTACAATTGGGAAAAATAGTTTTGTTTATTGAAAATTATTTTCAATGCTTTTCATACAATAGAAAAAAAATTTGATATATATTTCTTTATATGAAAAGCACTCTTACGTGAGGCCAACTATTTTAAAACAATCAAACATACCATTCCTTGTCATTGATTAGATACACACTGAGCCCAAGTAGCCCCTCCATACCAGTCCTTCCTTTACTGCATTGATAGTCAATTTGCTTTTTTTCGTTATTTGTTTTTCGAGTTTCAAGTGGACAGGACTACAGGACTACACGACTTTTTTATGTTCGACATACCCGTGCATTTGAGGGAACGGTATACTCAATATTTCACATGTTGTGTTGACTTTTAGTTTATCATTGCTTATAATCTACGATAAAATTGAGATAAAGTCTAATATTTATGCAAATAATCATTAAAACATTTAAAGTATTTATTGCGAAATACGATATAATCACTGAATTTAAACAACATTTTTCATTAACAGAGAATAAAATGTTGATTAAAATGTTTATTAAATTTTTATGAAATTACAACAAAAAAATTGATAATAAAATGCATTTGAAATTGAGATAAATATTGAAATGAGTCTAATATTAGTCTTTTGAATATTCTTTGCTGTCATTCAAACGTTTAAAATAATTGAAATAACATTTATAGTGTTTTTTTCAGAATAAAGTTATCGTTAAACTCATTGAAAGCTATTTTCACATACAGTATAACTATTAATAATTGGCATCACTTCTAATGCTATAAAAAATATTTACATAAATAATCTATAAATAAGAAATGAATTTATTTTTGTTTTTTTTCAAAAATCAATTAAACGTAAAAAAAATTAAGAAATCATTTATAACATTGAGATAATAAACGAGATTTAAATTTTGATATATTTTTCTCTCGAATAACTGTTTGCTCTAAATATTTGTTTGAAGTGAAGATGGGATTCAAGTGATGGATAATGAGAGACAAACTTCACAGAAACAAATATTTGAAAAGTCGGAGAATTTTTGTGTCGTTTTCAAAAACAGACTCAATATTTATAATGAAATCCAACACAACGTTAATGAAAGTGAAGTTTTCATTACTTTTTACAACATTTGATGTGAATATTTGTGGACAAACAGTTTGTCGGGTTATGGGGCGAAGACCTCATTAACTAATGGCGTACACCTTATCTGATGGCGAAGAGCAACCGAGCGATCACTGGTTCCTCTAATATGGCATTTTGTCGGGCCCTTAATTTCCGTCTCTCTCTCTCTCTCTCTCTCTCTCTCTCTCTCTCTCTCTCTCTCTCTCTCTCTCGCTCTCCCCTCAGAAATGAAATTTCGACATTTGAATGAAGGGCTCATATAGTCATCAATGCATGAAATGACTATAACTATGGGTTTTGTCACAGAATTACATCATTTATGGCGAACGCAATGATATATAAACTTCGAGTGAGTCCAAAGAACCGCATCTTTGGCTGCGTTTATCAGATCGCGAGTGATGTCTATTCTTCTAGTATTACATTCCCAACGATAAACAGATAACTAATGCCTAGGAATGGGATCGAGTATTTATGAATGGGAAGGGAAGGGGCTCTCAGTCTCTCTCACAGAAAGCACTTAATGCTTTTTGGCAACGATTTTCGAGAGTCGTGTTCATAATGATTGTGAATGTGATGTCGCTATAAATTATTCGCGACAATACGATCCGGAATCAAATTTAAGCGCTTTTTCATTGATAGCAATCATTCACAAAAAATCAAACGTTTATTATTTGTTGTCATATTTTTTGTATTTAATTTTCTTTCTCTGTCTTATCCTCTCATCTCTTAAGGCATAACAACAACAACAACAAAAAAACATTTTTTAGCGCCGACTACTTATACGTTGTGTGCGATTTGATCGCCAGTTTGTCAGTGAAAACACTGATTAGATTACTGTCTGACTTCAGAATCAAGAATTTCAGTGTTCTCTCTCTCTCTCT
>JAQIXR010000157.1:0-45310 GCA_034700825.1 Quadroppia sp. Gr-Ori-00064 | reverse complement strand
AGAGAGAGAGAGAGAGAGAGAGAGAGAGAGAGAGAGGGAGAGAGAGAGAGAATGTATATCTTTGTTATCATATATTTTTGAATGAATATTACATTCCTTTGCGATTCGTTTGCATTTGAAAAATGAATATTTGATTCTTTACCCAAAAACTCACGAAATTTTTTTTTGTAGAAAATTATAGAAATCAATGAATGAAAAATTTCATGCAAACTATTCATTGATATTCAGCTAATGATTCAAATCTCATGTGATTTCTTATGGGTTTAACACAAGTTTATATTCAGTGAAGTCAAGCAATTATTTTTCAAAAGAGATCAATGAAATTAATTATTAATTGAATGAAAAAATATAATGAATTAAAACATTTTAAAAGCCATAAAACAGTATTTCAAAAAGATTTAAATAAAAATTATATTTTATTTATTAATAGTTTTCATTCATTTATATAATTATTAATTAATTTCTTTTATCAAAAACTGTTTTAAAAATGAAATAAATATTTTTCATTGAATATTGAATTAATCGTTAATTCCAACAATTCTTAGAATATTAGTGAAGATCTGAATGATGTCCAAATAGAGACAAATAGCGCCGAAGACATACTCTTCGGGATTCAGTTCATACTTTCTTCCGCCGAGAATCAGTTGTGTGTCGTATAAGAGATACTATTAGTCAAAGAAATTCAAAAACAATTTTAATTTGTTTTTCACAATTTGTATGCATTTATAACAACCAATGTATATATGAAAGCGCCGGCAACGGCCAGTCCAATCATCCAGGGCTTTATGTCCAAACCTAACGCCCAAACAATCGATATAATGACCACATATCCGATCGCGTGAACCACTGCCAGAATACACAGAATTAGACCACAATTTGTGATATCAAACTGTGGGACGAATTGCAAGAATAAGCTATGAATTAACGACAACTGTTAGCACTGGTATATACACACCCAGGGAGTCATCGCTAGCAATGTGATGATGAGTACGACAAACGCCGTCAGAGCAAAGCCAATGATAATGCTATGGCCGTGAAATTGACAGCAAAGAATGCCCACCAAAATAGTCTCTGCGGCCGTCTTTGGGATCAAATGATAGAAAATGTTATAAAAAAACTTAAAAACAATAATAAATTCGTTACAAATAGTCCTAAAAGTATGAAATTCAATGGAACAGATCTTCTGGCGGACACTGAGAGACAAAAGGCCACTGAAATACATAATGTGATTATAGTTCTGTGAAAACACAACTCATATTAGAGTTAACGAAAAAAAAATATTTTGATTGTATTTACGCTCCGATCAAAAGTATGAGCGCAAACGTTAGGCCACTTTTGTCAGGATTTTCACCCAATTTCTTCAAATCGAGTTCTTCTTTGTAACTGATATTCATTTAAGACATTAATTCTGTTTTTCAAAGAAATCATTTTTTCATACTATGTTAACATAAAGCAGGCGCTGAGAGTCGTCACTGTCATCTGAAGACATAATATTGAGTAAACCTTTCTGACGAAGTCGTTCCTAACTTTGCTATTAGTGAAAACACCTGCCGGTGCTATTCTGGTGACAAAGTTGGCCACCGTTTCTATTTCTATTCGCGTCTCGTCTTCGTTGTCGACATTGACTGAATCGACGAGAGATGTGTTTGCACTCATGTCTGGCACAGGGGTCGAAGCCATTGGTCTCACAGTTGGCATCAATTTTATTGTCAATTAATTTATGTTTAAAAGACTCAATGATTTAATCGGTCTTTAAATTCAAATATAATTCATTTCGTTATTATTTCTCGAGATTTATAAACAATATTTAATATACAAAACATTTATTCAATAATCAAATGAAAAGTTTTTCGATAAAAATGAAACAAAAAAAACATTTTAAACGTATATAAATGTTTTCCATATATTCATAAAGCGATTCATATTTTGATTTTATTGTATAAATATTTGAATTGAAATCAAATACTAATTGAAATGTGTTTTCATTTTCAAAATCCAATCCATTATTGAGAGAAAAGTTTATATTATTTTAATTCAAATTTCATTATTATTTCAAACAATACTTAAATAAAACTATTTTTTCATTCAATAAACAAATCATAAATTTTTACAAAAAATTAAAAATTTTGATACTTTTAAACAATAAGAAATTTTTTTTTCTTTATCCAAAGGGATCGAAAAATTTCAAACCTCTTTTCAAAGCCTTCCTCAAAAGCCTTTCCAAACGACACCACAAACCTATCAAAAGAACTTTTATTCACAACCAAACCATTCATTACTCGACAACACATCGAAAGATATGAATTTGAACGAACAAAAGTCAATTCATAGCCCCGGGAGTACTCATAGCTCACAGCAATGGGTATTCCACCGAAGACATGGAAGTGGTTCGCCATCTTCCGTCGTTGATAGCACCAGTAGTAGTGATATTCAAGGGTCACCAATGAGGGAACTGCCAGAAGGATGGATATACCGACGAAGACATCGCAACACATCCACATCAAGCGCCGGCAGTAGTGTTAGTGATGGACTTCCTTCACATCGTGTCCATCGGCGAAGACATCGTCGCCCTTCATATCACAGCACAAGTAGTAATAGCTGTTCCGGAATCAGTCTTCACTTCAGACCACTGCCAGCAATCTGTATATACCGGCGAAGACAGAGCAGCACTTCCTCTGAGAGGACAGTCAGTAGTCTCAGTGATGGGACAGAACTCAGTTTAGGGACAATACTTCGAAGAGTCCCTTCTGAGAGCAATGTTGAGGCGCCGGTAGTGGCGGCACCGGTAGGTCATACACATCGGAGAAGACGTCAACGTCGACGTGCTTTCAACGTCCCCGACAGTAGCAGTAGTTCTGGTTTTAGTTATCACTTCAGACCACTGCCAGCAGTCTGTCTATACCGCCGAAGACAGAGCATCACATCCTCTGACAGCTGTAGAAGTGGTCTCAAACCCACTTATGTTCGAAGACCTGAACCGAAAACAACTGACGAAATGACTGTAACTGACATCAAAAGCAGTCAAGAGATCGTCAAAAGTGAAGAACGGACTCAACCCATAGCTAACACCAAACGGCCGATGGGTTGGTGGAAGTCCTTCAAAGCTGTGGTCAATATGTCTAAACTTCTTTAGAAAAGATCCACAGGAAAGAGATCTGACGGCAGTCCGGAAGAAGTGGACTAATCGGTCGGTGCAGAGATAGATAATTAGTGGACGAAAGGGAAGATCAGCACAACATAACTGACCCTTAAGTCTTCTCTTGGGATCAGAGGTTATTACGAAAGAACGTCCGAACAACTGATTGTCGTCTATGGCTTCAATCGGGAGTTAATGGAAGGATTCGGACGTTCACTGATTTCAAGAGAAGACATGTCTCTGGGATGGCATAGAGTCGTGTTGTGACGACTTGTGATAGTATGACATCCCCGGGTCAGTCATGTTATGCCAACCCTCCTTCAAGTCCATCATTGATAACGATAAAGAATGGAAATAATATCTGCGCCGACCTATGGCTAAAGACACTCCACGTGTCATTCCACGTCCGACCCTTCACTCGCCCGACCAATCACTGGAAGTCGGAACAAGAGTTAGAATAAGAAGAGTCGAGACGTGGATATGATTGGGTGCTGTCTTTGAATTCTGACCATCACTTCGAGTCAAATCTCTTTCCTGTGACCAATACCTCCAGACCATCGGACAGTCCAATGCCAACCTTCGACGGCACAGAACTTCGGTTCTGTGTCAAAAATACCACAAACGGTGACAACTAATAAGAGTTCAAACGGAACGGAAATGACAACCAATTGTAGTATTAGAAGACATATTCACTTAATCACATTCTCACCACTTATCCCAAATTCCATGTCTTCTGATCTCGTCTTTCAATAAGTTTTTAAATAAAAATTATTTTTTTATTTAATAATAGTTTTCATTCATTTATATAATTATTAATTAATTTCTTTTATTAAAAAACTGTTTTAAAAATTAAATAAATTTTATTTAAAATATAATTTGTTTATAATTTACAATGAATTAAATTTTGAAATATTTTTCATTGAATTAATCGTTAATTTCAACAATTCTTATAATATTAGTGAAGATGTGAATGATGTCCAAATATAGACAAATAGTACCGAAGACATCATACTATCTTCGGCCGAGAATCAGTTGTATAAGAAATACTTTTAATATTTGTTTCAAGATATGTGTGAATATTATTAATGGATTTGACTGTAGTTAAGATATATTTCATTAAAATCACATTTAAATTAACTTTAATGTCATTTACAAACAATTCATTTGTTTTATAAATTATCAGAAATGACAAACAATTAAGACTTCGATCGAAAGCCTAATCTCTGTCAATGTCTTTGTCTGAATCACTTTTACGTCCGGTTTTTGAAGACATGACAAACAAAATAAGACATTAATTAATGAAAAAAATGATTAAAAATTGTTTAGAAATACATGAAAACGAATCACAAGTTTTCATAACTTTTTGACATTTCTTTTATTAAAAGTTTTGACACTTTTTTTCAAATATACAAAAATATTTCATATGATTGGGTGCTAAAGTAGCGCCGACCCAATGAACGGGTGCTTTGAGGGTAATGGTATGCCTAAGTGTGACAGAAATACATCTTTGGTTTCCAACACAAAGTCATATGCTTTGCCTTTATATCATTTATGGCATCACATCCTTGAGTGTAAGGACACAGAGATCACAGTCTTATAAAAGACTTTACGCTCAACAGAATCGCAGACAAAGTCACACTCAATAGCATTCATGTTTTCAATCGAACAGTTGTTCCCGAGTTTTATATACCATTGGATCAACAGCTGATTAAGGGGTAAGTCATCGACAATTGCTTTCATTGCTAACAAAATCAATGCATTTGTTTTGCTATTAAACTAATGATTATTTAGAGCCAAATGACAGTCATATCGTTTGATAGCTCAGTGTTCACTCAATGCAATGAATTGTGTTTTGTATTGTTTTTTTGTGAATAGTTTTTCTCATAATTAAATCCAAACCAATGTTTTGTATGCGATTATAGCGAATATAATACGTTTGGAAACAAAAACAAAACAAATCAATGTCTTCGCGAATGCTATAATCACTAAAAGTGATGCAAAAGTCACTGCAATCTGTAGTCAAAGAGTTTGCTCTTTGGATATAAATAGCCATTGCGTTAACGTTAGGAATATATTCTGCGCTCATATTCTTATGTAATGGTCTGGCCTTTTGCCAAACATTTCTGCTCTTCTCATAAGTCATACGTTTTTATCAGTCATTCAGAGAACAGGGAGGAAAGTGTTCTTGAAATTCATGTTTAAAAACAGATTTATTTCAATTAAAAACAAACTTTGTTTCCATCGCAGTTCAGATCATCTGATTTTTCACAAGAAATTCTGTCAAAACTCCTGAGAAGTGACTTTTTTTGTCAATAAACACGACGACAATAACAGTGAGAATCGGTTTGCGATAGACATTCAAAACAGTTATAAAGCATTCAAAACAAAACTCTTTAATAATCATAACAAACATTGAAGTGAAGACATCGTGAAGACCATTGTCTGTGATAATGCCGTCTCTGCCGTGTCTGCAAACACTACAGAGAGAGTTAGCCGACTCTATCATACGGTGCGCACCGCTCGACGACATACGAATACTGTTGGCCTGTGGGGCGAAAGTCAATGAGCCGGTCACTCAAGGTATGGTCATTTTCATTCAAACCATAGATAATTGATTGCCAACCTTGTGGCCGATCATACCCTAGGGCTCCGACCCCTGCACTACGCCACGTACCAGAAGTACTCGGAGGCCGTTAACCTTCTTCTCGTTCGTGGCAGTGATGTCGACGCCATGGATGAGGTGGGCTATACAGCACTGTAAGGCCAGGGCTTAATCATTAGAATAATGTATTTGAGAACAAAGTTGTAAAACATATTTCAAACATCTCTTGAAAGGCATTTGTGCGCCGAAAGAGGGTATATGGACCTGATGAGAATGCTCCTGGATCACAGTGCTCGCGTCAAGTTCACGGAACTACAGCCCGACGACAAGGTATGCCATTTGTTATTGTTATAAACAACAGATTTTCACTAAAATAACATTAAATTAACCGACGAATTGATTGTCTATTTTTAAATCTAATGTTTATGTTATAGAAAACAATATTTTTTTTTGCGATCAAATAGTTATTGAATTCTTTCATTCAATCCGATGAACTGTACCTAAAAATAAGCTATTCATAGGACAGTTGTCTTTAATTAAATGACAATTTTTGATGTTATTTAACATTTGATTTAGAGTTTATGTAATATTAATTGCTTTGAATCATGTGTTTAACGAGAGTTTCAAACATTGATTATTAGCCAAAAATGATGTAAACTGTCATTGGTTTCAGTGCTTATATAAACCGAAAGTTTGTTATTATTTTTCATTATTATTCCTCAATAATTCAATGCATTCAATGACACCCCTTTCACACCCTTTCACTCATCATTGATCACATTTTGTTATCGATGTCTCGAAATATTTGTTAAATATTTTAAATAGACTTTACTTTCGGTTAGATTTTGACGACTAATAAGAGATTAGTTTCGCATAAAATATTTGCAAATCTTTTGTGAATCTAAAGTCGAGTCTTAACAGAGGTTTCGATTCACAGATGTTTTAGTGTTTTATTTGTCAAAAAAAAAACTGTCAAAAGTTGTGGACATTTGGATATATGTCTCAATTTGAAGACAGAAATCATTTGTTGTAAAGTTTTTTGGATTGCATTCAGTCATACATTAGAAGAGAAGACAATAAAAAATATATTAAATGTTCTTTTGATTATTTGGTTCACAAAGAGGTCTAACAATATTTGTTGGCACAGGCATTAGGCAACCCTCCAAGAGCTACACTGGCAGACGAGCCGTTGAGATTAGCCATTAAGAATGGCCATAAGGAGTGCGCTGAGATCCTGCTGAAGAACGGCGCCGACCCTAACGCCCGATACTTTCTCGGGTCGGAAATAAACCTCATTTCGCCCCTAAATATCTCATTCATGGATATGCTTCTGAAATATGGCGCTGAATCCGACTCCAGAGACCGGTCTGGTCTGACACCGTTGATGAAGGCCTGTCGCCACCCACAGGGCTATGCGGCCGCGAAGATACTGATCCACTACGGCGCTGATCCGAACGCTATGACCTCAGGTACGGGCTCTTTATTCACCACTAATAATACAGTTCTATATTTAGTGCCAAAAGTTTACATAAGAATTATTTTGAGAAAAAACTTTTGACTTTGAATTTATAGTTATGTTTCAGTCGTAAAGAAAATAGTATTTTATTGCAATCTGTTGTCAATTTGAAACCATTTGTTTGAATATAAGTTATGTTTCGATATATGAATGACTTTTTGGACTCAGTTTTAGTCGAGATTTAGAGAAAAAATTATTTTTTGTTTTTATGACTAAAAAAAAGTTTTTAATGCAAACTGAATGTCATGTGCAGAGCGTCACGACCACCGAACTGTCCTCCACTATGCCGTACTGAGTGGTAATATAGATATAGTACGACTACTCCTACATCACGGCGCAAATGTCAGGTTCCCATCAGAGTTCCAAAAGCCGACACCACTTGACTTCGCTATACTCAGAGGAAATGTAGAAATGGTTGAACTGCTTATCAATTCTGGCGCAGACGTCAGTCATCTTATCATAACTTTTGATCTTATGTTCTATTAATAATGTCGTGTTTTTGCCCCTTAACTCTTAGGTGAACGTGGGTTCGCCTATAATAGGACTTCCACTACATATAGCGCTGTCAGAGAAAGTAATTAAACGCTTAATGAAATGATTTCTTTGAATACATTGAAGACATTCTTGTCGTTAAGGTCGAGAACAAAGCGGAAATCGTCAAAATCCTTTTGGATGCCGACGCCGACCCCAATGCCATCACCACCGACGAGAGGGGCCCTCTTCTCAAGCCTCCTTTAGGCGAATATTTCAACTCTTCAGAGGCACCCAATTGTGAAATCATTCGCCTTCTACTCAAATATGGCGCCCGTATTATCATTAAAGTAATCCATGTCTAACTGTTTTGATGTCAATTCAATTGCCAAACAATTGCTTTGTCTTTGATTTTAGCCCCAAATCGCAAACCCTATCGGAATCCTCAAAGTGATGCACAGGTATTACATACGGACAGGTGTTGTTTGCATACACTTATTCATAAGTGTTTTTCCTTAAGAATCCATTTAAGTATAAGCTCTGATGTGATGAATCTGGTGTTAGGAACGGCTGAATCATTCAGCATAGCCTCCATCAAAAGGTGTTCTCTACTGAAGAACTCTCAACGGGAGCTCATCTTAAGGACGGCTACCACTCCTATTCCACTCAAACATAGGGTTCGGCTTTCGGTCAGACATTTTCTCGGAGACGTCGGTCAGACTGTGGTCGAAAAGGTTGATTTACTGCCGATCCCTGCGCTCATCAAACGATACCTTTTGTATGAAATTTAGTGAAACCAAAACGGCTTCGAATGGACTATAAGTTTATAAAACGTTTTTTTCATTACTTATAATTTATTATAAAATTCTTATTTAAGTTCATTCACACGGAATAGAGACTGAGAACAGGTATTAGAATTGTGCGAAAGCACGGGTATGTGATGACTGGGGACAGTATGGTCTCAATTGGTTCAAATGAAATGAACTTTCATTTATATAATGAATATTAATATAAAACATTTGCGACAATAAAAGTGTTGCCAATAATTATATTTCTATTATTTATTTTTTAATAAACATTTTTAATGTTTTTTTTTTCTCAAAACTTTTTAGCTCTGATTTATGTGTATATAAAAAATATTTCAAAAATAAATATCTACTAAAAATGGATTTAAATTTGATTTTTCACTTATAATAAAATATTTATAACTCGAATGATATTTATAAATACAATTCAAATATACATTAAATATCGAAATATAAAATTGATTTCTTTTTTGCTATATTAGAGAAGATGTGAATATTTTTAAATGAATGTTTTGGACTCCAATCAGTAGTTCCAATCGAAGACGACGTGACATATGATTAAGTAAAGGGTGGCAATACTTGTGGTCAATAACATTATAGGGAATCCGATTCTGTAAAGGAAAGGGAGTTTAGGATTAAAATGCTTTTTATATCATTAAATCTGATGTAAAATTAAAATATTGTATAGATTTTAAGCACTGTTTTCAATGACAGTGAACTTAAGCATTATTTTTTGGCATCGATTCAATCATAACATCTGACTCTTTGAGAGCGTATGGCTTTTGAACGAAAAGATGAAACAAAATCTCTATTATATTCTCATAGATATAAGTGGAGAGAGTGTTAACATATAGAGCACATCAGCATCGGATGGTTGAGTCGATGCCCAAAAGTAATGACTTTATAATTAAAACAAAAATAGTCTAAAAATTGTTTTAAACAAAAGATATATTTCCCAAACATTTGATTGTCTTACTTAAAGAAGTCCATAAAAGTGAATCTATAGCCGTGCTGTTCGGCCACTCCCGCGCAGACCACGTTAGCTGAGGCACCAATTAGTGTACCGTTCCCTTCAAGACAAAACACATGTCGATTAGCATAATTGAAAGGCAGAGAAACAATTGTTTTTGATGTATACCCCCTAAACAGGCGCCAAATGCCAGCGCATATATGAGTGGAGTCAACGGAACATTGAATTCATTATTGTCTGCCAAGTCTTCGATAATCTTCACCATAACTGTCGTGAAGGGAATGTTGTCTATGAAACTGGAGGCAATCGCCGACACCCAAAGGAATACTAAAATGGCGACAATAAGTCTGTTGTCTTCGTGGACGGAATTGATAAAGTCTTGAGTGAGTCTTCCGATCCACCACAAGAACTTCAATTCGGCCAACGCTTCCATAACGACGAACAGTGCGGCAAAGAATATAAGTGTCGACCACTCGACCCGTGCGATAACGCTCTCGAGTTCGTCCAAATCAGCCAAAATTAATAGCAAAATAGCACCCAATATAGCGATCCACCCGAGACTGAGGTCCAGATTCGGTATGCTTTGCATAAAGAATAATGTGATCACTAAAGCCATAACTATTCCTGACTTTATTAATAGGCCTTTATTTCGGATTTTGTACTAAAAGCCAAAAATAATTATATTTTAAAATTTCAATAACAATTGGGAACAGACTTTCTTTTGGAGTTCTTCGAGATTTGCCAAGAAATCGTCTTCAGATGGTTTGGTGTCATATAAATGTTTGTGCAAAAGGCTTTCCAAAGCCATCACTTTATAGGTTTAAAATTATGATTAAGTTTTTCATTAAACACAATATTCGCATACCTTTCCTCTTTAGAACACCCCGTACAGAGTTCTCATCCCTGGAATACCCGGATATTGAATTACATGCTTTCTTCCAGACATCGATTTCTCGCTTCAATTCTGAGACAACAAAAGATAATAACAAAGAATTTAGACTTAATTTACAAAATGTTTGACAAAATTAGTTATTAATAGCGAAGACAAACGTTAGAAAGCATTCATTAATTGAATTTTTTGACTAAAACTCATTATTTGTTACTCTAACGAAACTAAGCATTTGATTAGTGAAGTGGAGGACAGGTATCATAACATAGTATTAGTGATTGGTCTTTAAATCAATGGTAAGTCATTGCAAAACTAGTAATGAATTACCATTTGATGACTGAAAACAGTTCTCGGAATCGAGAGAGTTGAAAGTGAAGGCATCGGTGTTGTCCGAAGGGGAAAGTAGTCTTTCGGCCCTTCTCTGTTCAATCTCAATGCTGTCTAAATTCTCGACTTCAACCTTCAGGTACTCCATTAATCGCTTTTTACCTGCGCTCACAAATTGGCAAATTTTAATCCAAAAAACAATATTATATTTCACTCTCATTTCTAACAATATTTTTGTGTTTTTGTTTTAAAAGACATTTATTTGAATGAATTGAATTGAATGCTATTTTTTGGGACATTTTGTATGCATTTTATCTGTTTGTCTGACCGATAGAGACATACATACCAACGAGTTCTGGCGGTTCCTGGAATTTGAGGCCAGACATATCGCGATATAGGATGCGAATCAAAATCATGGCTCCGATGAAGCAGAAGAATATTCCGGGCATCATATGGTAGGTGAAGCGCCCGAAGTCAATACCCTGTAAAGTGTTTTCCAAATTTAATTAACAACAAAAACGGTTTACTTTTTGTTTTGTTTTATTTATGAGATATTTATATATATTTATATCTCTTTGCAAGACATGAGTCACTGTTTTCCCGGGGAATACTTGGAAAATAATTTCAGGTTTTGTTTTGACAAAGAATATTATAAATATATATACAGATAAGTGTCTATAAGTGATAAGACATTGCAGAACTATATTCAGGGCTATTCTATAAATAATTTTTTTCGCTTTTAAGAACTTTTAACTTAAAAGCAATATTAAAACGAATACTAATTTCCTGAGAATAATGAATGAGATTTTGATCTTAAAAATGCAATTTTAAGCGATTTATTTCTCATGTCATATGAGTTGCAAAAATCTAAGACATCATTAAAAGGGATATAATTTGTGTTTTCTTTTTCTTTTTTGGTCGCCTTTAATGACAGATCATTGACAACGAAAATGATATATGAATTCTGTGAAAGCCTTTCATTCAATAAGTTATGATTTGTTGCCCTCTGTTTGCAGAAGTGATTTTGAGAGTTATCTTATTTTTTACTCAATTTCAATAAAAAAGACGCCGTTTTATATCTAATCAGTGCTTCAATTCAAATAAATAGTCAATATTTTCATTTAAACCATCAAAATATTGTTTAATTTTCAACCCAGGGATGAGGGAATGGAAGAGAAACAAAACTAGGAATTTAACTGAATATTTGGAGGATTTTGTTGTTGTTGAATAAATGTTCAGGGACCCTGAATCAGGGTATATACTGTACATTTTAGAGACTAATGAGTTTTCTCTTCTCTTTTTGAACAAACCCTCAATGAAATACAGTTTAAAGAGTGTTCAAAAAGAATAAAAATTGAGATAACATTCATATGTTGTCTGAATTCAAGTCTCAAAATATTGGCAAAAGTTTAGCATTAAATTTGATTAAGAAATTTCTTCAGAAATATTGAAATAATTTCATTTGAGAAATAAAACTCTGTATCAAATGATTTGATGAACTCTAACCGCAAATAATCAAAATGTTTTTGATATAAATATTGGGAAAAGACTAAGAATTTGTTTAATATTGATATGAAAAATGCAATCATTTTTATAGCTATTAAAATATATTAAACATTAGACAGTGATTCGAATGGCTTTGTTAACCACAAACTACTGTACCTGTTGTTGAATTTTGGTACTGGATATGATGATGACATTGGGTGGATCTCCTACAGGAGTGGCCGCACCGCCGATGTTCGAGAAGATGACTAAAGCGATCAAAACGTGCTTCGGATCCATGTTCTTGATTTCACAGAGTCTTATTGTAACCTAAAATCAATTCAATACCAATTGGTATAACAACTAAAGTCTTGTCAATCGATCTCTTTGTTCAATACCGGTGTCATTAATAATATGGTCGTCACGTTGTCCAAGAATGCGGACAATACGCCAGTTAAGACACATAAGATCATTATCAATGGCCATAACTGACCCTTCGCCAAACGGAAGGCCTGAATGAGGGAATCAAAAATAGAAATTAAAATCTTATATAAATTTAAAGTAAAAAAAATTGTGTAAATATTGATATATTTTAGTGATTGTGAAATCGATTGATAATTGTGTTGTAAATGCAATTAAGACTAATCTTTCGCTTCCTGTTTATGACAATAGAATATCATAATTATTATAGATTTTTATCATTATTTTTCTTCTAATGTTTGCATCATTTGTTGAATTTAGTATTAAATAATCAATAGATATGTCTTCAAATTATCTCAAATTTTCTCTAATTTACGATCAATTGTTTGATTTAAAATCTACTGAAAAACATATTAGAGCTCATTATCACTGCATTTATTGATCGCAACAATCTTTTTGAGATTTAATTTATATCTTATAATAAAAAAGTTTTCGATAAAAACACAATTCTATGGCTTTTTATTGCACGTGAACAACAGATAAGGCCTGGGATTAAAATTAAATGATTACTCGTCTCTATTCAAGGCTCTAATGATTTATACGTTTCAATTGATGGCCATATTTTTGGACAACTATTTTATCGCAAAATAAAATGAAAAAAATTGTTTATACGTTTGAAAAGTGATTCACAAGTATTTGAATAAAATTCTTACAACAACTGAAATGTAGTCAAAGAATCCCGTCTCGCAAAGGATGGCCACGAGAAGCATCATTCCGAACAGTAGGCACAGGGTTTCGACATCGAGCCACGAGACAACCTTTTCCAGTGACGGGCGCTTTAATCACATGAAAATGAAACACAAGATTTATATAAGTGTTTTGCGATAATAAAAATTGTGTTTAATTTTGTGAAACATTTCTTTACATCTCTGATAAGTGTCAGACAAGTGATAGCAGCGGTCGCGCCGATCATTGCCGCCAGAGTCCGGTTCACCACTTCGAAGATAATCAATATGTAGAGGAAGATAAGAACGGCCGCCGCCAAGAGTATGCCATCCAATGACAGCTCAGAAAAGCCCGATATGTTGAGCGAAATGCCTACCGATTCCTCTAAATTGGTCTCAATCTTGAGCTGGTAGTGATCGTCGTCGTCGTAATGATCCTCTTTGTTGACGACGAACGTGTGCTCCACTTCACGGTTGCCGATGTCCAGTGCCAGACGACTGGGTGCGATGGCCGCAATCCACGGCCCCTTCATTATCGACCTCTTGTCGTGTTCTGTGACTCTGATTATAGTGAACTTGATTTCATAATCGGTTAGATTCGCGAACTCATGGGAAACGAACGCCGAGCGCGCCTTCAGCTTCCATACGGGAAACATAATGTCCAGGGTCTCCGACAAGTCCATATATATGGGTGCGTTTCGCTCCACTGCAATGTTATTCCATTCGTCATGTTTTTCGCGAATGAATATAAAACTAATCTATAGTTTGAAAAAAATAATGAATTTTTAGTTAAATTTTTACTTAAATGAAGTTTTTTCTTAAATATTATTTTCATTAAACTTTGTATCAGTTTTAATGATAAATATTTTTAAACATTTCATAACTTTATTATTAGAATAATATTTAACATAATATTATTTAAATAAAAGATTACAGAATATTTGATATCAATATCATGTCTCATATGAAAGGTCTTCGACTGAGTTTGAAATATAAACTTTTTGATAGGGTTGACAATACCTTTAATACCGGTGCAAACTTTCATTAACTTATGTCTGGAAATAATTCTTTACCAAAAGATTAGATAAATATTTAACAATAACTAAAAATACAAATTATTATTAAAAAAGACAAAAAATATTTAAAATAGACGGAAATGTTTGTCAATGAACGCATTGAAACACAATATCAAAATATATAACAATAAACGAGTCATTGAATGATTGAATTAAAAGATACAAAATTCATGAAACGATAAATAAAAGTTTAAAACTTAAGATTTGAATCCCTTTCCACAAATTTATAGTGTTTTGTAAATAATTATTTTGTGATAAAATCAATGAAAATAAATATATGTTATATTTAAAGGGTATTCAAAAAGATTGAAAAATAATATTTAAAATAATGAAACATAACTTAAAACATATGACTTTTTTGTTCGGAAACATTTCACAAAATAATATAATATTACATCAATTATGCGATTACTTTTGAAACAAATTGTAATGAATTGTTATTAACATTATTGCGAACTTTGTCCAAATTAGTCCAAATTCAAACTCACATTCAATTCAATTCATTTCAATTTGAATATCCGTTCAATTTCATTGAAATTTAATCTTTACTTTTATATGAATTTCTCAAAACTTTTTTAAAGTGAATTTCAGTTCAATATCAATCACTTTCATCGTATTTCACTGAAGTTATTCACAGCGAAAAAGTTAAAGTAAATAATGAATGTATTCATTAATTTTGATTTTTATATCATTTATAGAGTATTTCAAACAATGAAATAAAATGTAATTATTTTAATTTAATTAAAAGTTATAATTTCTTATTAATTATCAGTATTTATATAATAATATTTATTCATAAAATAATTAGTGATTTAAATGATATAAAATTCAATCGAATAACAAAGTCAATGAACATTATCTTATTATAGGTATTGATTGCCATTGAAAACAAGAGTAAAGAATATTATTTAATAAAAACGTTCAATAATTCTATAAATGATATAAAGCACTGAAAATGAAGTTTAAAACAAAATCTATGTTCAGGTAAGAGATTAATAAGAAGTGATTATCTGAACGAATGCACAAACACTTGAGTTTTCAATATGAAAAATGACCAAAGAATGAACAGAAGGCTCTCAAAGCCTATCATTAAGTTTAATAAAGTTTTTATAAATAATTTTAAATACTCTTTAATATAATTATTTGAACACTTGTTGAGAATATTGTATATAAAGTTGAGAATAGTTTTGAGAAATAAAAACTAATGAATACATAATGACATACCAGAGTGTATATGACGAGTGACGCGAGAAGAGCTATCTTAAGGAACTTAAGTTTTGAGCCGGGCTTTGGATTCTCTTCGACGTCCATCTCGACTATTGACTCAGTTCTGTTTGAGTCAGTCTTTGAAATATTGCTGTTTATAATGATTACGATTTGCTTAAGAAATGTTTGTTTCAAAGTTTAGGTAAATAAAAGTCTTACTGAGTGTTATAGGAAGGCATTGAAGGCATGTGAGGATTGGATGAAAAACAATTGCCATTCGTTATCAGTGGTGTTCTTTCATCATTGTTCTGATAACTGGTTCTGTAGTGTTGGTTCTGTCGCACCGGCGCATAGTTGACACCATTGGCCGATTGCTTAACAATTAATTCACGAACTATTGTCGTCGGAATCATAGGCACGGACTGGCTATCAGTGGCTGTCATGTCATCGATCAATTCGCATGGAATGGTGGGATAGGATATTAGTCCATTCCGGGCACTCTGTCTTTTTAAGGGAACGGATGAATACATTTTCGATTGCAAAGTGTTTTTGTTACTATGTGTCGGACTATGAGTTATAACTGAATTCACTTTTCAATCAAATAAACAACAATTCAATTGCTATTCATTGCAATCGTCTCTCAAAAAGCATAACATTTATACTAAACCAATACTTCAAACGCTATTCGACAGCTATTGTCACAACCATTCAATTATCTCAAAAACCTATTGACGTATTTCTAATAGATTTCAAATACATATATACGTATTTCTGTATATTAAATGATATTAAAAATAACTGCCATTTAGTGTACAGTCAATGAGTGATTAGATTCTCATTTATTAAGATAACTGTCTATTGAATTGGTTCCCAAAACGTAAGACAATTGCAAAGCAAATAAACCACAAAAATAAGGTTTATTTTATACAGTAGTCTATAGTCTATATGAAAACACTCTTCACTTTTCACTCTTTCGTTTGGTTTTCCAATAAGACCGAAAAACCCCGAATGAGTGGACAGTTATCTGAAGAATTTCTTTTTAAAGATGATATTTATATAATTTTTTTTTTGTTAAGTATTTCATAGATATTCAATGCTATGATAAGGAGTTGTGAGTAAAAAAGAGTTAATTTGTAACAAATATTATATTAAAAGTGAATTATAAGACTAATTGTCATTTGGCGTAATCTCAAGTCTAGTCACAGCTTAGATAAAAGCCTTTTATGTTAAGTCAATTCAATATATTTTACCTGAAATATAGACCACTTCCGAGGTTTGGATTATTTGAAACTTTTATTTCACGAGTCATTAGTATCTGAAGCAAAAAACAAAACAATAAATGTATTTATTATTTAACTTTTTATTCTTTAAAAACAAAATTTTTCTAATTATATATCGATAAACACTTGAAAGAAATTCAAGAATTGTGTGAAGAATTGATTCAATTTATATGTGGAAATGTTTTATAAATTTTTGTTAATTGCGATAAAAGGCATCAAATGATATGATTAGTCGTAAACAAAATAAGAGAATTTATTTTTAAATTTTTTTATAGAATATAAAAAATATAAAAAAGTTATTTATATTAGCGAAACCTTAAGGAATGACTCGATTATTATCGAAAGTTATTTTTGAGCCAATTTTGGAGCCAATTGTTATCACAACTGATATCGAAATGTGAAAAAAAATTCCCAAAAGTTATGTTATTTACAAATCAATTACTTCTACACCGAATTCGAGATCAAAAATAGATGATTACCTCAATTGTAGTCCAAATATATATCATTGAAATCGATATAACGAAACCATAAGTCAATTATTATTTATATTTTTCTTCAAAAAACATTAAATATTGAGAAGAGTTTGTCATGACTTTAACTCATGTTTATTTAGCTGACAAAAACATTCAAAAGTACCCCTGAGTCAGGTGGCACTTATACCTTGAGTCATACCCTGTTCAAATTGATTTTTTAAAAAACTGCTAATCAGTACAACTTTTGCATCCCTTTTATACAAACAAAATATTCTTACGAAATCTTATGTCATGTTTGTTGTGAACAGTCTGTAGCAGACTTGAGCCTAAATGATCAGACACAAAACATGACTAAGTTGATGACCAAGATTAGTTATTTGAATAAAACTACAAAACATTTGATAAAAATAATATTTATTTGAAATACTCTTTGAATAAACTTTAGGTTTATATTAATATTACTTTAGATTTTATATAAATTTTAATACATTTAAAAATATTTTAATAATTGAGTTATCAATCGATTCCTCGAATCGAGAAAATAATAGATCAAAAAAATATCAAAAATTCACAAAATTCAAGACTAGTTATAACTCAATAGTATTTTGATTGACATTAAAATTGTTAATAAAATCAAATTAGAAATCGTTTGCTATTTTCAATACAATCATTAAAATCACTTTTGAATACATTTTCGTCAATTATTTCCATAAAAATAATTTAATTAAAAAATAATTAAAAACTTTTTCTTTAAACAAATCTTATCGAAAATTCTTCTCTTTTCGTATGAAATGAATGAATGGTTAAAATCGTATGAAATAATGATTTGCTGTCCATTAGAGACGATAATTGTGTGCATAGATGTGTTGGAAAATAGAGTTCAGATTCCAATCAGATTATCACAAATCCTATTAACTGTTCCATCAGTTGTCCGGCTCTTCGGGTGTGGAGAAGACGGCGGAGATGGTGAGACCGCACAGGCATGTCATAAATAGGGCGAAGACGATGAATGTTGAGGTAACCAACCAGAAGGCATACGTATAGACCGTTCGGTTGCAGTAATGATTACTAGTCTTGTCCACATAGTTGGGCTCATAGGAACGGTAGACCATAACACAGCCTAACCATAAGACAAACACATCCATCGTTAGACAACACCAGTCGACACAACCAATGGTTGCATACCTGCGACAAACCATCCGAAGAGAAAACAGTTGAGCAATGATTCGTGTCTACGATAGCGAACAGCCCTCTCATTGTCCACGTCAAGGCCAGTGCGTCGACATTGGGTCCACATATTCATGAGATTCTTGAAAATCCAAACCATTCCTCCGATGAACAGGAATTCGGGAATGTTTTCGACTCTACAGTCGTTTATATAAATGGTTCCGATTATTATCATCGAAAGGGGTATCACAACAGCGAAGCCGATGACTATTGTGCAGCCGACTGATGGACAGACAGTTAATACAGGGGTCAGTCATCTGTTGGACAGGAAATGGCAATTCATATATGACTCACGCGTTCCGATCAAAAGTAAAATCAATTTTCTTAAGAAATCTATGAAACCATTGGCTGACTTTCGGGCCTCCCGTACCTGACCGAAGAGGGAGTGGTATGAGGGCGGAGGGGCTGTTGGGTTGGGTTGGCATTCATTTAGTACAACATTAGACAACTCATGACAAGACATGCCATACCTTCGGGATTGATAACGTCATCATAAGAAGGGGGCGGACCAGGGGTTCGACCCATATATAGGGGGACAGTGCCAGGAATGGCCGAATAGGGCGGCGGCGATGAGAGCGACGGCTGACCATCGAATGGCATCCCTTGTGGACACTCTATGGCCACCAAACGATCGATTGGTTGACTTTGCTATGGATTTGACACAGAATTGATTCAAAGAATGTATTCTTCGATGAAATCATACCTCAAATCGACATAAATTTCTTCGATCTTCACTTTCAGAGACATTTGAGTCAATAATTTGTGACATTTATTACAATTTAATGATTTTTTTTCACTTTGTTTTTGACTAAAATAATGAGATTTTTTTTGCAGATAATTGTTTGCGAATATTGTCTGTGATTTAGGTCTTGAAAATTGATTGAATGAATGAATCGATCGCACAATAAATCAAAACATAATTGAGTTTTAAATTAATTTCAATTAATTGTTATTTTGTTGTCATTTCATTAAAAGTTGGCTTCAGATAGAGGTCCGAAGCGTCGACCGAATGATAGTGTTATTCATTGACAAAACGAAACATAATATCCATTGAATGCAGACATCTATTGAATGAAAATATTGTAGAAATAATGCATTTATTATAAACATAAATATGTTATAAATTTATTATACAAACTGTCGTTCAATGCATTGCTTCACACGAGAAGCAGTGCTTCGAGTGTTGGACACATGAAGTAACACACGTTTCAATGCGTTTATGGAGTCATTCATACGTTGAGTGACTCTCAAAACACATGTGATTGCAGTGAAAGGCATTGAAAGGCATTGAGTGTTGTCTTTCGCCGGCAAACACTTCCACGTCTTATATAACAATTGTTGTTATCATTGCTTTGACCGCTATTACAGCCATCGAAGATGTTGTCCAACCTGTCGCTGATCTCACTTTTTGTGATAATTGCTGTCAATTATCATCCGATTCGGTGTCAGTCGACCGCAGATGTGGTCAATGCGAAGATCGACCGAACAGTTGACATATCGTCTCAATTGGTCCGCATTCAGACACGTGTTGTCGTCGACAACAGTAAGAATAAGAACCGTTTGGACCACTATTTGGTGTCTTTGGACGACAATTGTGTCCAACATTTGGCATATATTAGCGCAAAGTTTGACCAAAAGAAGGTTAAAGTGACTAAAGTTAGTCAAAAGCTCTACCGATTGGAGGGCTTAGACATCGGTTCCGGTGTGGCCACGAGTGCCAGCATTGACATTGAGATGGTTTTGAGCCATTCGTTGACACCATTCCCGACACAAATACTTCAGTCGGAGCGACAACTCGTCCAATACTTCGGCAACGCTTACCTCTTGAGTCCATACCTAACCCGAACTCAGACAACGAAAGTGAAGTTAACGCCAACCGGAAGTGTCGAGTCGTTCACCAAACTCAAGCCAACCACTCAAACCGATCGCACCATAACGTACGGCCCCTACGATAACATCCCGGCCAACAGTCACAGCGAAATGAAGATTCACTTTGAAAATAACACCCCTTTCCTGACCGTCACTAAACTCGAGCGCGTTATTGAAGTGAGCCATTGGTCGGCAATGATATCGATCGAAGAGACCATTGATATCATGCATACCGGCGCCGAACTCAAGGGTTCGTTCTCTCGGTATGAGTTCCAAAGAGAGCCCACGAATGGCATCTCATCCGTGAAGTCGTGGAAAACCAAACTTCCATTGAATGCTCGCGACGTCTACTATAGGGACGAAATCGGAAACATTTCGACGTCTAATATGAAGACCACATCCAAGCACGTGATCGCAGACCTGAGGCCACGGTTTCCACTCTTCGGCGGTTGGAAAACACACTACGTTTTGGGATATTATGTCACCTCTGAAGACGTCCTCTTCAATCAGGGCAACAAATTTGTTCTCGACATTCCATTCGTTGATCACATCGTCGACAACGTTGTCATCAACGAAGTTGTAGTCAAAGTGATCCTCCCTGAGGGCGCCTCCCATGTCAAAGCCAATACACCCTTTCCCGTGGAACGAGTCAAAGATCAGAAGCATTACACGTATTTGGACACAATTGGCCGAACTGTACTCGTGTTCAAAAAAGATAATTTAGTCGAAGAGCACATCCAGAGTCTGAATGTTGAATACCAGTACCAGAAGCTCCTTATGCTTCAGGAGCCCCTTCTGGTGGTCACTGTCGTCTTCGGCCTCTGTCTTCTGGTTATTGTATACGTGAGACTAGACTTCAGTATAATTAAAAGCAATCGATAATTGGTTTAAACATTTTTAGACGTTTTGATAAAGTTTTATCAATTGTTTAACCAATTTGATCCAGGTATCACTAAGTTATCAAGCTCATTCCTTTATAACAAAAGTTATTACATTTTCTTAATTTTAAATAAAATGAAAAAATAAACTTTAATTTAAACCAAATTTATTGAAGACTTCAAACATTTGAAATGCAATTAGTCTTTGATTAGACTCTAATCATTAGAGTCGAGTCTGTGCTCAAAGTGTTGTCAATCAGGGGTTAAAACACAATTTATATGTTATTTAATTCATAATTTTTAAACAAAAAGTATTGAAAAAACATTTTTTTTAATAACTTTTAAAGAATTCAATGATTTGTTATTAAGTGATGGCTTTGAAGTGAATGAGTTTTATAGCAATGTTTGCAATAATATTATTTATGTTTAAAACTCAAATAAAATGAAAATAATGTTTAAAATGCGTTACAATTATACAAATGATATCATTTATTGGTCTCTTTTGGCATTTGGTCTGTCCTTCGATGGCCTAATGTTCACCAATTGGTGGTCAGAATAACTGACGTAATGTTTTGGATCGATGTTATAAATGTAGTCAAAGTTCTTGTATTCCTCATCAGAGGTGAAGCTCTCGACGCTCTCGACGTCATCACTGCTGGAAGTGCTGTCTTTGACGACAGCCATTACGACGAGAGCCATTACAGTGATAACTATGAACACGACTCCAAAGATAATCCAAGACATCACTGAGTAATTGGCCGTCGATTCCTTCAATACATTATTTGTTTCAATTGATTCCAAATGAAGTGAACTTCGATTCTGTCTATCAATTGAATTGTTTCTGCCATTCAATAAAAGGTTGGCTGAAGTCCTCGATGAGAGACTGAGCGCACAAATGAGACACAAGAATATTGAATGCATTTTGAAATCGATGTCAACTCTAATGATAAGAAAAATCGTTTGATTTAACAATAATAGGAATTACTGGAGAATAAGAGGTCTTATCAGTAGAACAGGTATTGAAATGTCATATCAATTGTTGAAGACTTCAATTCTCGAGACATTTGAAAAGCTTTTAATAATATTTGATTTATTTGTGAGTTAAGAAAAAACTGTTGAATCAAATAATGTCTAAACTCTGGCAATGTTTCTGTTGTTGTGATTCGGAATCGATTAAAACAAAGGCAAAGAAGAAGAAGAAGTTGAATAAGACTAGCACTCAATCGCTGATCACATTAGATCTGAAGGAATATGAGATACCAAAACATTATCCCTCAGTAGAGGCGTGTCTCAGCGAACATGGACTGGTGCTTATGGATCAGATAGGTTCGGGAGGTTTCGGAACCGTTTATCAAATACTGGACAAAAGCGACGGCTCTCTAAAGGCGTGCAAAATACTGAATACCGGAGAGTATTACAGAGACGACAAAAAGTATGAGAATTTGATGCTTGAGTTGAATGTCTTGAATAGAGTCAAAGACAACGAGAATGTCATTAAAGTGTTCGCGCACTTCATATTACTCGATAAGAGGACGGGCGAAGAGAACTGCTATATAGTCATGGAGTTGGCGAACGGGGGGACAATATTGACACAAATGACCACATTTGACACCGATGGACAAAAACTCCAGAAACGACTGCCCGAAAAGAGGGCCAAAAATTATTTCATTCAAATAACCAAAGGCTTGGAATATATGCATATGTTAGGCATTGCGCACCTGGACCTCAAGCTCGACAACACTCTGGTGGTGATCACACCCGACGGCAACCATTGCATTAAGTTAACTGACTTTGGGTTAAGTCGTATTCGTTTCAACAAAAAGACCAATACCGTCAAAAGCGTCCGTTCCATCGCCGGGAGCATCCCATACATGTCGCCCCAACTCTTCAAACTCTTCATATATAACCGTTTCGGTCACAAAGTCGGAAAATTACGTACTGTTCAGCCATTTCAGGCCGACTGTTGGGCATTAGGCACCTGTCTTTTTATTATGATTTCAGCCAACTTTCCGTTTGGGTACCCGCGCGACAGCCCCGACACCCCTCTCGAAGTGTACATTGAAATGTATGAGAACATGAAGTCATATAAGTATTCAATCTCTGAAAACTCGAAACACTCGTATTCTTCGCATTGTTTTGATATCGTTAACCAATTATTGCATCCGAAGGCGAGTCTAAGGCTTACCACTAACTTAGCACTTAAACATCCCTGGGTGCTCAGGGATAATTAGTTTATAAAATTTTAATTAACAATATTTTCAAATAAAAATTTCATAAAAACTTTTTGAAATTCTTGAGTCCAACCCATGCCTGAGAGGTCAATACAGTGTATACACTAAACAAAATAATTTTTGTTGATAACCACCTTTGAAAGGGGTATTTCAATAAATGAACACATCTTCTTAAACCTGTGCCAACACTCTATTGAATTCTGTTTTTTAAAAATTATTTAATGAAATATTGCTTAAAATGAATACAAAATGCAATTAAAATGAATTAATTTATGACAAAAATATAATACAATTGATTTGAATACATCCGACAATTAGAGGACATGTAAGTTATCGCAAGACTTGGACTTATTTAGAGCCGCCTTTCGGAGCAGGCGTTTGAAAAAACTGGGTTTTCGGGAATTGCTGTTATTTTGACCTAAAAAATAAAAATAATTTTTCATTTTAAATAAGAATTAGTGACAAAAAAAAGACAATCAATTGATAGCATTTGTCACAATATTTGACAATTTTTGCTAATAAAGAATATTCTTAATAATTACCAGATTTTGAATTGTTCTTCAAATTGATTTGAGCTCCGATTCCGGTCAACAAGAAGTCTATGTTATGAGATATGGCACAACTGGTCTCAATATATTTGCAATTGTTGGCCATCGCTAACTGCCGGCCCTCTGGATGTAGTGAAGAGAAGACATAAATAGTTGGTTCAAGGGATCAAATGAGTTATTGAAGGGATTTATAGAATAGTGATCTAATCAGCAGTTTTTGAGTGCAAATAAAGATCATATAATTTATTATTTTTAGTGGGATTTCATTGAATTTTGTTGACATAGATAACCAGAGTCTGATTATTGCAGACGTTAACGAAACCAGACATACCTTGCTTAGTGACTGATCGGCTCCGGACCAAATCTGTTTTGTTTGCCACAAGTATAACAGGCTTTAGATCAAAGTCATCCCATTTATGTATTTCTATAATCACTTTCTTCGCCCATTCAAACGATTCCCTATTTTTTGTAATCAAAAGCAAAGAATTTTTGTCAGAAAATAAATTTCAAAACATTTTAAAGAATTTTAAAGAATTCATTAATAATTATCATTGCATTCATTTTCAACACTTCTGTGCCATTGATTTCAAGCCATAATAACAACAATAAAACGATATTTTAAGAAATATAAAATCATTTATCATTTTTTGAAGAAAAACATGATTTGATTGAAAGGTTCAATGAATTAAAAGACAATCAATTATTTTTGTTTTATATTTTTATTCACATATTTATAAACTTTAAGATTTGGAGTTTAAGTGAGACTAAAGATAAGCGCAAAAAATATTGTTTCAAATGAACTAAAGTTTGGATTATATTCTTAGGCATTAGTGAGGCTTATGTAAAGTATTGGTGCTTTTGATGTACTGTACAGTAAATACCTGGTGGAAAGTGGTGGGAGTTCTTCAAACGCATAGTTTAAGACTTAAAATGATTTTTATTTTGAATTAATTCAACATTAAATTTTCAAACTCTTCTCATTTTATGCTAAAATCAATGAAATTCAATGATCTCTTACAGAGAAGAACGAAAAATAAAATAAAATTATATTTTTATTATGTGATTATATTTCACTATAAATCAAAAGTCAAGAATCGCTTCATAAAAGGGTTAATAGTTTGGACTAAAAGTTAATTATATTCCACAGTGAATTAGAAGTTATTTATATTTTTATTTAATTGTTATTCAAATCATTAGTCAAACGATTAAACAAAACAATAAGTTTTGAAAATTAAATAAAATTTTTGATAACATATATAATTAGTAAAAGTTTTCAATGTTTTAAAGCAATTATTGATTTTAAATATAAATTCTCTGACCTGTCGTTGACCGCATAGATGACAATGTAGGCGTCGGGCATATATAGAGTGGTCGGCGATCGGGGAAAGCAATTGTCTCTGAAGACAAAGCTCTCGATTTGGCGAAAGTTTAATATTAAATAATTTGTATTTTGATTGTAATTCAATTGATTTCTTTGGTCTTCGAGAAAATTGCAAAATTGTGACACCAATGATGTCTTTCCACAGTCTTGTGACCCGACAACCAATACTCGGAATACTTTTTCTAATTTTTAAGGCAAAAATGTTTGCATTGAATATGATTTGAATCGTTAATGAGATTTGAGTTAAAGACAATTTTCTCACCATTTTTGAAAAGATCCAAATCTTTAGCGATTATAACATTCAATAAGTTATCGTTTTTTCCGTTTGATTTCAATTGACTTTTGATATTATATTCATTTTTATTGTAAACGTTGTCTCCGTTGAGAACTTTGTCCGCGTTTGCAATATTGGTGGGAATGGAGGCAACTCTTCGGGCTTTACTTAAAGGCTGTGCCAAACCGTTGCTATTATTGCTAAGATTGCTGTTATGTCTTTGCGCGTAACGCATGGACTGGGATCTTCTAATCGATTGGGCCGTCTTTGGCGTAGATCTCGAAGAAGTTGATGAAGAAGATGAAGAACCATATGAGGAGTTCCTCCGCGACGGTATTCCAGACATTGTTCGCTTTTGATCGAAAATCTGCTCAAAAGTTTAGTCAAAAAACTTTCGTGTTTTTCAACTTTTATATAACGATTGGAAAACTTTATCAACAATTTTAATGTAAATATTATTTCGTTATAAACGAGAAAAACATATTATATGACAATAACATCAAAAGTGATTATTCATACAAAACATGTATTTATGAATAAAAACTTTATCAATAATTTTGTTGCTTTCGAAGCAATATTCAAATGGGATGTGAAATGGTTTGAGTCATAGAGTTATATAATAAGTATATCTTAATGAAAGTGAAGCCGAAGTGTGTTTTGCGACTCAAACTCATGCGAGAGACACATGAAATGCACATCACTTGTTGGTTGGGATCGACCCCATAATATAAGACCGCAATCCCATCCCTGTGCTCGAGCCCATAGTCTCAATGCTAATTATAGACTGCATTGCATTTCTATTTCCAAGTAATGGTTTATTTTCTTTACACTACTCTTCATATCATATACAACAGCACTCAAAATGCAGACTCTCTTCAACTTTTCTGATCTGTGCTCTCAATAGAACTGACAAACAATCGCTTTAGTCATCAAACAAAACAATAGCCAAAAATCAAAGACATAAATAAGAATATTCTGTAGAATTCAATATTGAAAACACGGCCCAAAGGGGGAGAAAATTCATTTCAAATTCGTTAGAAAAACTCTTTTTACTGAAGCGAATGATTGGGAAAACAGTGTTCAATGAATTGAATAATGAGTGGCCACTGACCAAGGGCAACTGCCATTCGAATGACCTCTAATATAAGTCAAGTATAAGCTATAAAACCAATGCATTTATATCAATAAAATGACATTTTGTTGCACTCAATGGTCTCTGATATTCGATGTGTGTGTTATGTCCTATACTATCATATCAGCCAAAGAACTATACTTTGAAAAGCAGTTTATATTTCAAAGTAATGGTCGATTCGACCCAAAAAACATAATATAAGCCCTCAATGTTTTACTAAAAACTTTTTTTTTGCGAAAATGGGTTTCCCTTTAAACTAATATCAGACCTAATATCACATCCAATACTTGCACTCATTTTTCAAATGTTTGAAAATGTGATCATTTTTTCTCGTCGTCGCTATTAATGGTCAGAACCGCACCATTTATTTCGCTTTTTTTATCTATTATTACAATTGAGTTATAGCTCTCTATCCACACAACCGGCCTATCATTTAATGTCTATCGATAGCCATCACTAATATTTTGCTACAAAAATCACAATAATTTTGAAGAAAAAATTCTCAAATGATTGATATAATAATTAATCTTAGAATACAATACTGTAATCACTATTAGATTCTCAACAGAAAAGAGAAGTTTACAAAAAAAATGCAATAATTTTCGTCATTTGATTGTATTTTTCGGATATTATTCTTATTATAATTAAAACAATTTCTCAAAATTAATGCAACTTTTGATTAATGAACTTAAAAAACTAATTGCCTTTTATATGGAATCGGTTTTACGTCATAATTGCAATGAAAATAAAATCAAATCAAAGTTACGAATAATTATATTAATGGTATGATTGCACACAAAAAACATGACATTCCCTTGACTTTCAAATTTCAAACAAAATTGACTCAAATTCTGAAAACCTTTTTCTTTAAAACAAAAGAATCGCTTTTTTGAGTTTAGATATAAAAAGTTTTTTAAGCGAAAGACAAGAATATAAACCAAAAATGAAATAAAAACATTTGTTTATGGCTTTCAAATGTGAATCTCTATTCCCAGTAATGAGGACAAGGAGTTCGAGTGTCTGTCGTCGTTATCCGAAATGTTGACGAATATACTTTTGGAGTTCATTCAACTTTTATATATATTTTTGAAGTTTTATAATAGGAGTTAATCTCCAAAGAAATGTTATTCTATAAACACTTTAATGAGAAAATTAGTGAATAATCGCAAACATTATTCACAAAAATATTTGTATAAAATGTAAATACAATTATAAACCGAATAGTTTTGAGACTAATTTGGATAAATGTTTAGGATATTTGCAAACAATTTTGTGCTTAAAATTGGGTTAATTATGAAAAATAAAACAAAATATCGTATAATATGTCTATTATTAGGAGTTTCTCTATCTTTGAATCACTATTTGCTAACACATGAAGAGAGCACTTGAAGGCAAATGGAAATCACTTTCATATTATACTATGTTTTGTCAATCAATTCAATAGTGAATAAATTAATCTCTTTTTTTTCTCAGAAATTCAAAGAGATTTTACACGAAATTTGTTTTACAATACATTATTGTTGAGCAAAACATTTAATTTAATTTAAGTCCAAAGCGTTTTTATGTTTAGAAAATTGCTTTTCACTGAGAGTTTAAAAATAAACAATTTGTATATTATTTCAATCAATCAATGCGTTTGTGGTTTGAGACCGTTTGACATGATTTGTATCAAAGAGAAAGGGTTTTCGCGAAGAACTTTATATTATATATATTTTCACAATTTTTGTGTTGACTCAAAAATGTTTTATGATTTCGAAGATAAGGCTCTAAAGTGTTATTCTGTGTATTGAAACACATTTTAATTATTCTATTTCTCGATATGTTATATATTATGGAATATATACAGAATTTATTTATATATTCTTTGCTCCAATTTATATATAAAAAGAGAAAACCATTTATAATATTCTATTGAAATGTTTCAAAATTATAAACAAATTACAGAATATTCTATAACTCACTATAAAAACTCCTATACATTTCAAATGCTGTTTTCAATTATTTATTTTAAAATATAAAATATTATTTATATATAAATTACAGTCAATTCAATTCCATAGAGAATTCTATTGTAGGAAATGTATGGCTTCAAACATGAATACATCTCTACATACGATATAAAGTGTATTTCTATTTGTTTTTTAGTTTTATTTATTTTTCAAAAGTATTTACTTATGAAACAAATTCGTATAAATTGTTAACTCTTTAGAGATTGTGATCTATTGTTAAGAATCGCTTTATTTCATATTATTCGCAATTTTGCTTTTAATGCAAAACTGATGTCGTATTCAATTAACCGAAAAAAGTTGTCAAAAGATAAAGAGTGAATGAGAGGGAGAGGCAGAAGTGTCACCTCAACTGATGTCGTAAGCCCTCAGTTGAGGTCAAGTCTTCTTCGGATTAGAAGACTTTAATGTTTTGATTGGATATAAGTTTAATGTCTTCTGAAGAGATCCAAGAGTTCAATGCACTTAACGTTGCATTCAATCAAAACTAAAAGCCTTTCCTCAAAAAGTATTAGTCATCGCAAGAGTTCACAAACGATTTGACTGTTTTTGTACCGAAATGTATGGAAAAGACGAACAAAATATTTTTTGGTAACTTCTGCTGCCGTTGACTGTATTGCTTGCATCCCATGCCTCCCAATCCACACTCAAACCTCTCTGTCTCTTAACATTTGCGATCACTTCCTGATTGTGAATATTGTCAATGAACTGCACCATCACTTCGTCTCATATTCTTCCGAAACAACATTTTTTGGCTTTCAGTCATCAAAATCATTATAAAAATGTTTTGGCAAAAAGCCCTCTGAAATATCGCCTGTGCTTTCACTGCATTAGGAATTATAAGAATCACATTAAGAATACGAAAATATTTTTATAAACGACTGAATAATCATTAGAGAGATGTCATAATACATGTCATAACACGTATTCCATAGCAAAGAATTCGAGACAAATGGGAAAGTAGTTCAACACAAGAATTAGAACTCGAGCTCAAAATAATTGACTTCAATTGCTGTCCAATCATTGCATTCATTGATATCAAATGAGGCGAAAATACACAGCTATTAACAAGTATTGAAATTTGTGATCAAATATAACTAGTGATCAAAAGTGCAGATTTGAGAAGATTTTTGTTTTTTAATCTTTTTTTTAAACTCATTAAACATTTTCGTTATATTTTTCATTTGAGTACAAATTTCGTATAATTAAGAGATTCTTAAGATTTTGTGTTTGTTTGTTGAATGATTTGTCGGCGAAATTTTGTGTTAAATATTGTTTATTAAATAAATAAAATGTAAAAACAATTTTAATACCAATTGTATTCATCATAACTGAGTATAGCGTAATGTCATTAAAAAATTTACATCAGTTTTATATTTATATATTTATTATTTTAAAATTTATTTTACTTACAATTGATATAATTTTATCCAATTGTTTATTATTACAGAATATTCTTGACGTCATTGTGAGCTCAGACATTAGACTGGAGTTTATGATTAATTTATATGAAAATGTCATTTAAAACACAGAATATTCATGACTTTTAACACATTTTGCGCTCTTTTAGCTCATGTATTGATTTATTTTGGCTTAGATTTGAAGACTTTTGCAAAGAAAAAGAAAAAATAAAATTTTAAGACTAATTGCGATAAAATGATTGAATATTTTGATAAAAACTTATTTCATTTGTTTCTGAGTAACAAATTTTGAGTCAAATCTTCCATCGATTCTATGTTTTCAAAAACGATCTCAAAATCGTTGGAAAATTGCGAAACATATGATTGAAATTTATTTTAATATTGAAAATGTTTTCCCAAAAAACTCTTTAGTTTGCAATTTGTGTGAATACAAACAAACGTATAGTATTTGTATGAAAATGAAAACAAGTTTCTAATAATAATTATAATAATACAAAATAAAACATTTCTTTCAAAATGCGTTTATTTATAGTAAAACACTTTTCTATACAAAGATTATTTTCCTTCTTTTCGCCCCTTTTAATAAAATTTAATTAAAAGATATTTTTCTATAATCTTATGTCAAAATGAAGAGAGAATTTAATATAAAAAGAGAACTAAATTTTATGGTTAAATATGACATGAATGACAACTTCGACAATTGAGACAAGTTTTTCGCTTCACTTAAGCCAAGAATTCAATTTGAATACCGAGGACACACAACATATGGCAACTGAAAAGGCCTTAAAAATTAGTATTAATCTCAATATACGATAATTGTGTGTATCATATAATGGGTAAACAAATTCATAAACATTTGCCAAAATCTTTAACCACAATCTCATTAAGAAAGTGCCAAAAGTTAGTGAACAATGAACTCATGAACAGAGAGTTCCTAAAATATAGTCAATGTATTAGACAGTGATAAAAGACAACGAACTCTTTTCTGGGAGAATATCATACCATTCATTGACTCAAAAGTTATTCATTCTTATAGGAAGTCATATAAAATGTGAGCCATTTTTAATGCAATTAATGTCTTATGTAATAATTAATCATAAAATCGTTATTAAAATTTATTGCCAAACGAACTCAACGAACAAAAAGACAATTTATTTAATAAATCAGTTTTTATTCACTTTGTTATTGACAGCTATTTTAGTTCTTAAGTCAGGGTCTGAATTGAAATCACATTCAAAACTGATTGACAACTCATTACTCTTTTATAGCGAATAATAAAAAGGTTTTTTCAATGTTTTTGTTGCGAAAAATAACACAAATTGAATGTTAACTAAAATAAGAACATATTTTTGATTTATATCATTGAATGAGTCAATGAATTGTCATTCAAAATAAATAGTATTCTTGCAATCATTTGTCAGTCTTTGAGAAAGAAATCAATAATTGATTATACATTCAATGTGTATATCATTGCAGATATTCATTGATTTTTTGTTATAATAAAATTTTTATATAAAAATCGATCAAAAATTCTTGTTTTAAATGTAAGACTTAATAAAAAATTTATTACAAAATTTCACTTAAGTTTAATATAATATTGAGTTCATTCATATGTTTGTGCACCCATTGAAAAGGCATTTCCTTTGAAATTCTTAACGATTGAATTTATGTTTTTATTTCGCAACTTTTTAGAGGAAAAATGAATTTCAAAATTAGGTTTAAGTTTAAATTTTTTGAAACTAATGTTCGCATTCCTGGCATTCATTTGACGAAAGGCTTTCACTGTTTTTACTTCAAATGTGAAAACATTATAACAAATACCGAAGACTTATATCTCATAGCATTTGCAAAATAAATGCTTTGATATCAAATATATTTCTGTATAAATAATGAAATGAAAAAACACATGAAATGAGGAGTGGATTCTGGTGTCTGTTCGCCCGGTGTTCGTTCACACCGCCTCTTATGATACAATAACCCTTATGTTTAGGGAAGGGATATTATTGTTAGGAAAGACATAACAAATTGAATTAAATCATAAGTCATTCATAACCACCGAAACCATTGCTATAGCACTGGTATGTAATTAAGTTTACCGTCTCTTGAACTCAACGTTATATTGAAAGCGAAGACAATATAAACATAAATATATTATTCGATTCAATATTTATATACTTTCGATGGCATGTCCTCTAAGACATTGGCAACAGTTTTGGTGATTATTAAATCACTAAAAATAACATTTCATTACAAAAATAATTGCTTTTATATCAATACAAACATTAATCCCATTTATATTAAAGGCATATAAATAATGATCCGGTTTATTGAAATTGACTTTTTTCACGGAATATTCACATTAAAAGTGAGAAAACCATTGATTATAATATAGATTGCATTTGAATATTAGTCTCAAATTCTTGAATAAATTTACAAATAATTTGTTTCAATTTCTATACAATTCATTGAATTGATTTATGAATAAAAAACTTTTCAATTATTTTATTGAATGTCAAATGAAAGCAATTTTATAGCGAAATATGTTTTTTTCCATTCATTAAATGAATAATTGTTTGAAGTTTTCTATGAAGTGAAAAGAGTTGAACAAATCTTATGCTAATGTTATGCTAAGAGAATATTGAGATCAGTTATGCCACCAATCATTCAAAATTATAATTAATTTTCACTGCAATTAAAACATCGTTAATAATCAGACCCTGAATGCAAACGATAACAAATTCTTATCAAAATAATTGAATTCAAATGTTTGTTCACTTTTTAAAAATTGATTTCAATTTATTATTTTATTTCGCATTCAATTAATAATACATTGAATTTGATTCAAAATATAATAATGTATACAATAATTGAATTTTATGTTATATTTTTAGTCATAATTAATAAAAACAAATTTAAAATTTGATTTCAAAATAATATAAAATGTTTTCATAATTATTATACAATTATATATCAAATGTATTATTAATCAAATGATTGCACAATTAATTGATTATAAATTTATTTATATATTAATAAAAATCTATTAAAACATATAAATTGTAAATAAAAACAACTTTTAAAATATAATTAAAAATAATTGTTCTCTAAATAGACTTTAATCTAAAAAATCATTATTTTATTTGAAAGCAAATTATAAAAAAACTGTCGTTTAGTTTGAGGTATATTTCAGTGGAAATGTAGTTTTGGTTCAGTTATTGCATTATTCGAAAGTAGAAAATGTATAGAAAAGGACAGTTAGATTGTACAGTAGTGAAGGAATCAAAACAGTGGGAATGTATTGAAGAATGTGTTAAAGAATAATTGAAAATAAGGTAAAGAATGAATGAATGAGTGAAGAGTTGGCACAAATCGACTCATTTCTCAGAATGAAGTTCTCGGAAGAATCAAAGGCACAGCAAATCTTATCACTGGATTCCGTCCCTTATTGTATGGCCTGAAATAATGTCTCACATTTCCGATCGGTTTCTTATCCAAAGCCGTTCGCTATAGATGTAAACATTTGGTCCACAATCACAACCAAAGGGAGAAAACAATATTATTAATACTTAATTAATGGCTTGAAATCGCATTAAAAGCAATGCCAATGAACTGAACGGATGTTATCTTATATTATATTGAATTTTATTCTCAAATAATTGTATAAAATGTTTGTCTTTATTCATATGTTATTCAAACATCACATGAGTTTTAATGGTTTGGGACTTGTATTACATTATCAAAGAGTAAACAATAACTAGGGATTTCTTCCGCAGACGTCCCCAATGTTATTTATGCTTATGAATACACCTAACAAAACCTACCCAAACCTACCAAAACCTACCCAAACCTACCCAAACCTAACCTAACTAAACTAAACCCAATACCCCTTAGAAATATTACCCTAAACAGAACCGTTTGGGTAGGTTTTGTTAGGTTTATTCATAAGCATAAATAACATTGGGGACGTCTGCGGAAGAATAGCCAATAACTAAAATAAAAAACTATAACGAAATAGGAGTACAACTAAAAGCATAAAATGAAACAATACTTACAAACAAAATGAGACAGCAATCGAGCATTTCGTTCAATACAGGGTATTATTGTTATTCCAGATCTCATAACACATTTGTCGTTGGTTTGGAGTTTCATTCGATTCACGAATATTTTCATTGGTTTTTAGGAATTGGTTATTGAAATACAAACACAATATAATAGAGAGAGAAATTACAGACAAAACAAAAGGAATGCAATTTTCGTTTATGGAGAAGGAATGGTAGGAATGGGGCAATGGATGTGCAAATCAATTGTTCAATGCATGCATGCATTGGATTAGAGCTTATGAGTCGGAAAACAACACAACATTAAAAAGCTATTACTTGCGAGGACTAGATGTAGAGCACCGTTAGCTTTCATATCACAGATTATTTATGTTTTGCTTTGCAATAAGAATTGTGAGAAACACGAGACAAAGAGCACGGGTAGTGATGGCCCCGACCGCTAATAAGTACTTACGGCAATGAGTGAAATGCCGGCCATATTATCTGAACAGTTCTTAGACTTAGAGTTACTTTTGGTCTCAAAGTGTTTGAGTTTCTGTGGAACACAACTCAACTCCAGATTACCGGCGCCGACACCCTATCCAAAGACAGGCATATCAATCATTAGCACAATTGTTGTGCTATTAGACATCACTTACAGCAACCCATTCATGATTCAAGACCTGACTGGCCGTCAAACGTCGGTGTGGGTCCACTTCCAGCATATCAGTGATCAGTTCTTTGGCCGACTCTGAGATAGTGTCCCAAAAGGGTTGAGTGAATTCAAAACTTCCGGACAATATCTGATCGAAGAGTAAGTCCTGATCGTTGTCTTCATTAGCAAATGGAGGAAAACCACATAAAAGTATGTATGCGATAACACCGGCCGCCCATATGTCAACTTCTTTGCCATAACCCGTTTCGGCCAATATCTCGGGTGCGACATAAGTAGGCGTTCCGCACACGGAATGTAGCAAATGGTTGTCCTCTATCTCAACGGCTAATCCAAAGTCTCCTAATTTCAATGACTTTATGCCATTCTTCTCACAAATGAGCAGATTTTCGGGCTTTACGTCTCGATGAACAACGTTAAGGGTATGCAAATACGACAGAGCACCGGCCAGGTCTCGGATCATATGGATGGCGTCCACTTCCGTGTACTTATTGGCTAATGTGATCGCATCGAACAAATCCCCGCCCTTTCGGTGCAGACAAACAAAAGTTATAAAACATTTTTCATAATTAATAGTCATTTGAAAGCATTGAATATTTTGAGAAAATCTCAACTAATTTATAATAATTAAAAACGCTTTGAATATTCAAAACCTTATCAAATGTTTTCAAATTGAGTTCAAATTTAATGAATGTCTTAACAAAAATATATGTCTTTTTTCATCACTCATTAGAGCAATGAATGCAATGTTTGCTCAAATGGTTTGAATTTTTTTTAAGCACTGATATACAAGAGAGGGTTAGGGTCTGAGAGGGTATACCTCAACCAATTCCATGACGAGATAGAGTTCGTTAATGTAATCAAAGTCTTCGATGAGTTGAATGATGTTCTCGTGTCTGACTTTGCGTAAGATCGCGACTTCGGATGCAATCATAGCCTCCTTTCCCTTGCATTTGGATTTATTGATTATTTTGAGCGCAAACTGAGCTCTCGTTCCCTTATGTGAACACTGATGAACAACAGCAAAGTTGCCGTCGCCTATGATTTGTCCGATTTCGTAATGTTGTGTAACTTCTTTTGGGAACAGAATCGATACAGAATAGCCGTTTCCAATGCCGTTCCCATTGTGTGTATGGTTACCATTGAGGGCCACATTTCGTGCATTCTTTTCCCTTACTTTTGAGCACATTTTCGGCGAGTTTTGATTATGAGAGGCATTGACTGTTTTGCCATTACTTAGAGGACTGTAAATGACTGATAGCGGAGAAGAAGTGGTCTTTTTGGGGATTCTGTTGCAAACACTTCTACTCAATGAAGAAGTCTTGGATTGGTTTATGTGTTTGATCTCTATTTCATCGATAGATTCAATAAAAATAATGAGAAATTGATATCAAATTGAGTGCAAATATGTGTTGTATTAACGAATAAATGTTTAAAACCATTGATTCCTGGCTTGTATTACACGTGAAGGCGGGGATAGGGAGAAAAGGGAGGAAATGAGTCCCAACATTGAAAATTGGATGACTCATAATCAATACGGCTATGGATTGTAATAACTATCGGTTTTCCCTTCACTGACAGTATTATTGAAAACGTTGTGTCAAAACAAGACTCTATTGTAAGCCTCGAATCAAAGCGATCCATACCTTCAGAGTCGAGGTCTAAGTCTTCGTGTGAATACTTTTCTGTACCGAAAGCAATAAAGATGTCCTCATCAGTGAAAAAGTCTGCCAAACCCGAGACCTATGCAATGAAAAGGAATGTCATTTTTTATGTCATTTTCGTTAGTTATGTCACAAATCACTAAATGATTGCCTTTTTGTATGCATTTGTTTAGAGCAAAGTTTTCTCAATTGAGTCGAAAAATAGGGGAAAAAACATTATATTGAAGTAAATAATTATAAACGACTGAATGAATGGCAGGTTTTTGGCGAAAAATTTCATATTAGATGAAAGCGAATGGAGTTAAGAGTAGGGCTGAGAGTATGGCTTAGGGTTAAAGGTCTGCATTACTAATGGCATTATATAATATTCACCCCTAATGTCAGAGTTAGTGAAGAGAGCGCAGGGATGGGGAGATATTGTGCACTATGGAGAGAGAAGACAACACAAGTGCATGAGAATAGACTTCGTCGAAGACAGCGAAACAACTCCTCCTTTGAGATTGAGATCAATAATAATCTCTTTTATTCGTGAATTTAGTGAAAGAAACGAAAAACAAAATCGAGAGAATCGACAGAAACTGAGAGCTCAACGACTCGTACAAATAAATAGGTTTATGTACTCAGCACTGGAACTACATTCTGGTCTCACGTGTCGGGCCTGTTGTGTACAATCGAAACACTAATATATAAATTGTATTGAATTTTGTGTTAACGCAAAGAGAAATATCGATAGCAATGATTGAAGAGGTTTTTTAGTGCCGTTCCTCTCATTGGGGGTCGATTGTTATATACGGGAGACATTCACTTCTAATGGACAGTCATTTATATTTTTTCTATACCTGATTGCCACTCAATGTGTATATTCTGCGAACTGACCCGCAGTCCAGTTTAATAGCATTTGAGATGTCGTTCAGCACTTTGTCATAGGTTTGGGCAGTCTTTTTGTTGAGCAAAAGGCGAACCACTTTCCGAGGCTTCACTCCGTTCCTGATAATTGTCACCAGTTTTGGACGAATAAAGTCCGACGTCTTGGGTGTTGGCGATGGCGCCGATGATGATGAGGACAGGGATGACGACTGCGATGATTGAGTCTGTGTTACATTGATGTTGAGTGGATGAGGCGCTGATGGTTGGGTAGATTGGTTCGTGTCTGTGATATCGCAGCACTTTCTCGTATTATTGACATTCGTATGTTTAAGGTTGACTGCGCTGTTGGCACAGACAGGGCTCATATTAGATCCCTGGTCGTAGTCTAGGCGAACATAATTATCGGTCGACGAACAGACATAAGCCATGGATTGGTGCAAATGTTGCAGTTGTGTCACACGAGTCGTGCCATCACTACTAAATATGTAACGAACGCCTGCCGGCAAACCTATCTGTGCTCATGAGAGAAGGCATACAAAAATGAATTCATTTAATAATAGCGTTAAGAATATTATGATTTGTGCAAAATATTGTGTATTTGAGAAACGAATATATTTTAAGGTCTAATGAATTGTTGATAACTTAGAAAAAAATAAATTATTGATAATTATCTTCAATATTAGACAACTATTTATGTATTGAGACATTTGTGCAGAAAATGAATCGATTGTTTGTTAGACGCAAACGACTTTCAGACACAACAAAAAACAATTTAAAATTCATTTTAATTACAAAATCATTTCAAAGAGCGATAACCCTTTGGAGTGTATAAAAGACTACAAGAATTCGCTTCAAGTCAGTAAATGAGCGAAAGAATTGAATGGTATTTACAGATGACTTAATGATGAGCGAAGACGACGACGACATTCACTTCAGAGTAATTTCAAAGAAAATAAAAAACTAATAATAGTGTCATTTGAGACCAGAGAAGCACTCGCTTAGTATTAAATTATTCAATGAGTTATAAATTGCATCAAAAATTAACATTAATTCCAAACTATTTGTCCAAAAAATGTCATTAATTTAAAGGACATTAATCTCTTAACTCTAATTTGTATTACATTTAATGAATAATACTTTTCTTTCTGTTCCAACACTTTTGGAGAAGTCTTTTAAGTGTAGTCTTGAGAGAAGACTTAAGAGTTTTATTCAAATATTATTATAAATAATGCAATGAAAAAGAAAAAACATTTCGTGAGTTTTGAAGCATTTCAATGATTTTGATATTAAAATAGAAATAAAATATTAATATTTATTCAGGGATTCAATGAAAATAATTATTAATGCATTTGAATTGAATATTATTTAAAGAAATACTTGTTATTGAAAAATATTATAATAACAGCTCATAATTGGTTGGAAAGCCCTTTGTGTTTAACAAACATAACACCAATAAAACTGGAAAAATGAGATGAGATTCATGTCGAGAATCAGGGCATGTGTTGAAGAATGTGAGACAATAACTGACATAACAACAAATTGATGTTAACCACAAATTTAGATGATTTGCAAAAATAAAAATCTTTTTAACCTTTATATTATATTCAGGTGAATATTGTTTGCAAAAAATTTATTTAAAAATCTATACCAAAAAAAGCTAACATAAAGTTGTGATAACAAAACGAGTCTAAAGAATATTAGATATATTTTTAGATTAAAATATAAATAAATTCATATAAAAACATATCTTTGAGTCAAAAGTGTGCAAAACAGGTATGAAATCAAACATTTTGTTGTTTCGGCTCAATATTAATGTAATCTTTTTCTGTGGTTTTGATATCGGATATATAATTAAATTCATCCAAACCTTCCAAACCCTCAAATGCCTGATAGTTTTGCCTCGAGTTTTTCAATGCTATGAAAACCCACACAAATTGACAGACAATTTCTTATATCGAAAAATTCATTTCCGAACCAAAAAAATTTCATTCATTTCTCTATTTAATTATCCCATAATAAGTGGCTTTTGAGCCGTGACTGACATTTCATTTTTAAAGCTGTCTTTCTGTGACTTATATTTCATTTCAGCGCAAAATAGTTTTCATTGTTTGAAGAATTCATTTATTTTTTTAACAAAAAAAAATAATAAATTAATTCCTTAAAAATACTTCACATAAAAAGTGTTTGAAATATAAATGACTCTAAAGTTAGTTTTGATATTTTCTTGTCGTGTATTCAAAGTCACATTCAAAGGGGGTTTTATATAAAGCAAATCAACGCATGATATGAAAGACAATTTGCTTTTGAATTCAACATATCTCTCAATACTGTTTAGTGAAGAGATTTGTGATAAAAAACAAAAATTTAATGAAAAATCTTATAAATCATTGAATAAAATAAAAGATAAGAAGTTATTTATTGCACATCAAATGTAAAAATGAAAATCCTTTTGCTATAGTTTTAGACAGACAGAGCTGTGACCGAAATTCATACCCCTTTTGTTAGTTAAAAAAACAGTTCATTAATGTCACGAACCATAAGATTCGTTGATTTATTGGACCCTAAATTTACATTCATTTTGCAGTCGTTTGTCTGCAAAAATTGCGATAATTTTTAGGTTTTATTCAAAATATTCGCTAAAAACTAATTCCCTTTGAGTTCATAAGTGTGTAAAAAAGTGTGTTCAAAAAAGTCACGATTTGTTTAGTATTAAAAAAAACATTTAAATTGTTTAATGAATTCATTTTTGTTGGAAATTGAATTTCTATTTAAAATTTGAAAATAAAGTTGAAATTAAATACAATTTAAGACCAATTGAAGAAATTTTTAATTCAAAAAACCCTTTTTTGAGGTCATTCTTAGATATATTAGTGAAGGTTTGGTTACAAAACAGAAACAAAAATAATAATAAAAATAGTCTCAAAGATCTAAAATTGTATTCAAAAAAGTGATAAAAATTCAATTAAGCATTCAATGGGTTTATATATAAAGCTATGGGTTGGACAGCAAATGGTTTTCCGTTTACTTTAAACGTCTAATAATAATAAAAAGCGATTGAAATAATAATAAAAAAAATACGACAAAACGTCTATCAAATGATCGCTTTTAAGCAAACATTTTGTGATCGTTAGATAACGCACAGTATGTATAGATTTGAAGGAAATGACGGTTTGATTAACAGAAATAAAAATATTTTTTTCAAATATAAAAATAAAAGATAACAAAATCAAACGAAAAAACAGATCCAATGAAATATAAAACATATTCTTGAGAAGAGTTGAGCGAAAAAAAGTGATAATTAATTTGAATGAACAAAAACGAGTGAAAGAAACAAATGTTATGTCAAACATTGGCGTGAATTTAAGAGTCAATGAATGGTTAAATCAATAACAATAAAAATACGTTTAATTCACAGCAAAGACATTTGAATGCAATATAAATGCAATACAAGTTTTCGTCGATAAGAGAGAAAAATAAATAAACTTTTATTTATGATTAGAAATTAATTTCAAATTTTAAAAAATAAAATATTTCTCGGATTAAGTGCTGATAAGACGTGTTTCAGTCATTAGCCAACGATTTATTATTTTATAATGACTTTTTGGTCTTCATAGGTGTGGCCCCTCTTCATGAATGTTAAGATGAGGTGAGGAAAGGGATGGATAGGGATGACAATTATTCATTGGGTTTAATAAATGACATAACTTTTTGCAAATAAACCCCTTCTTTCTGGCGTTAATTATTATAATTGAATGAATCGACAGATTTGTATAATTTGTATGATTTGAAGCACAAACTCATTCGTACGGAAAGGGAGTCGTGAGAGAGATGTGGAGTTCATTAACGAAATTTTTTTAACTCATTTAGAGTTCAACGCATTGTGTCTCTTATGTGGGAAAGTCTGGTTAAGGAATTATATGAAATTTTATGCGATTTTTAGATCAAAAAATACTTTTCATTACATATGATATGAAATATAAGTTATAATTTAATTCTCAAACATTTCAAACAAGACATCAAATATTTGCATAAAAATATATCAAAAACATTTTCAGCTCTCAAAAAGTGATCTTAATTTTTGAATATATCAAACAAAAACAAAGCGACAGAAATGGAAATATATATTTTTCACCCATTTTTCATAGAAAATAGCTATTAGTTAAATGACTGTTCCTTTGGATCGATATTTAATGCTATATATTCTCGTGTTTTTGTCTTCAACTCAAATCTCTGTCATTATTCTTATGAAGATTTCTTTTGATAAAGAACTGAATCAAATGCTTAAAAGCGATGAACTTTTTCTTCTTTTTTGGTAAAAAATACATTAAATATCATAACTATATCTGTAATCGATTTCAAGCGAAAACACAAGAGAAAAATGTTAGAAAATGGAGTAAAAACACAAAAATTCAATGTTATAATAGATAATAAATATTCCGGTTTTATGTCGAGGTCTGAACCAAAACTAAACCAATTTTTCATTCAATAACTGTTTGATAGGAAACATAAAAGAGAGACCGAACGGGACGAGCGATAGAGAGGAATGGCATTTAAATGGCACCTAACCATTGAAAATGTCGAAACACATGACAGACTATGATTGAGATATATTGAGATTAATACACATTAGACGACAATATTCTGTAATCAAATTTCGACCGAAAAAAAAGTTTTATTCAAATTATGTTATAAATTGTTTGCGAAAAATAGTATTGTATTTGAAATGAAACTGAAATTCATTTTATAAATGCATTTATTTAGTGAACAAAAGATTTTTGTCCACAAAAATGGCAATAAAGACTGAAATGACAAATACATTGACTTTCACTCAATTTAAAAGAAAAATTTTCTTTTGGGACACAAATTGAGATAAAAAACAAATTTTTTACTTAATCTGAAAATAAAGCCCAAAACGACTGAAATAAAAGGAAAGACAATAATAAAAGGCTAAACAAAAAGTGGAAATAAATGAAAGAAAGAAAACAAAAGTTTTTCTATGAAATCATTGGCACCGAAAAGAAAAATCTAATCAAATGAAAAAAATGAAACAAAACTTTATATACCGTAAAAATAAGACAAAAAATGTCTAATAATTTCTTTCTTATCAGAGAAAAAAATGGGAAAATTTTATGAGAAAATGAATGAAATTTCAAATTTAAACTTAAGAGAAGGGTTTGAATGCATTTTTGAATGCATTTTTGAAATGCTTTCAAAGAATAAATTTAATAATTTTCAAACATTTTGAAAATATTTTTTATACTTTGAATGAGTAATGAAGCGATTTATACAAAAATAATAGTCATTTCTGTCAATAATAAGTGAATATTAATTATGAAAATATTTTCGTATAAATAATTCATATGATTATAAGACCAAAATAGGACAGGAGATAATGCAGGCGTAGGTCGACATCAGTGGCAGACGAGACCAAAGACTCAATCAATTAATCATGTGTTTCAATGACAAACACTTCTGAAGATATATCTAATGAACAGCAAATATATCCTTATTTTGCATTCAATCCTTGAATTGCAATCAAATGAAAGACAAATATTTCAAAGTCAGACAAACATTTTTGTTGTGCAAAAACTTTTCCTTATTTGAGAATTTCATTAGTCATACGAAGAGTAATTCAATGGTAATTATATTATCATTGACTTTGAATATAATTTCAATCAATGACTTCCGTTATCTATTGATAGGATCTAATCGTTTCATATCTAAAAATACATCAATTGATTCATAATTTGTTTGCTATAAAAGTATCAAATATTATACTTTTCACCCTTTTATAGATTGAAAGTATATATAGAATAATATATTTGCACAAATATCACCCTTAAAGAGCCCCTTAAAAATCAAATATATCTTACATGATGTCCAAAAAGTCGGTTCAAGTCTTCAATTAAGGCATCAAAAGTACGAATAGTTTTATCATTGAATGAATAGACAAAACCTTTGAAATATTTGTCTCCGTTTAGGAAAAACTTCACTCTTTTGGCCCTCTTTTCGGCCGACAGTCTCTGAAGACTAACTCTATTGTTGTGGTTGTGATGACTGCCACTCAAACAGCGGACCTGTTTGTGGTCTGCGGCCGAAGACATGGCTTTGACATTTGAATCACAATTGTTTTGATGACTATTATTGTGGTTAACAATAGAGTTATCACTACTACTATCAGCCAATTGTTGGTCTTCTTTAGCCATTGTTCTCATCAGTGATGACACAATCAATTCAATCAATACTGTATTGAATGTTAAAATCAAAACACATTAAAATCAAAACAATTAATGAAAAAACTTTTTTTAATTAACTGTGAATTTCATGAATAAAGTGAATGCAAAAAACTTTTATTCAAACGATTATTCATTTATTTATTGAATTTTAATTCAATTCAATTACTTATTATTAATATTAAATGTCCTTTTTTGTTGATCACTATTTCGTTGACATTTAAACATTTAAATACGATTTAAAGGGAAAGAGATTTTCATTCAATGTTTTTGTGAAAAACACAAGTATTTCATTGAATGCATTGAACGCTTGCATTGAATGCAATGACTCTGTGTTTTGTTTGTGTGTGTGCTTTAAATGCAAACCCATAGCCAGAGTCAGAGTCAGAGCCTATGATTCATAAACACTGGTTTGACATACTTTGCCTCAACAGCAATGACGGCATCGGTGTTGCCATTGGGTTTGGCTGGCGCTCGGGTTATAGGGCTTCGCACAACTCGCACGTCATTTGTTGTGATCCCATTCCCAGTTTGGCCAATGGCAATGTTGCCAACTGGCCAGGGGCATTGTAGGCGCCAGTAGGGGGTATTTGTGGGCCAACACTCATAGCTATAATCTTATAAAATAACTTAATTTTGTTTTTCTTTTTAAAACATATTTTCATTTCATTATTAATATTGAAATTAATATTGATTTTGTTTTTGTTTAATAAACTTTTTTGTCCACAAATGACACCCTTTTCCATACATAATACCAAACCCTTTAAACACCGGTATATTTTAATCTCATATTTCAAAAGTCAAAAACTTTTTCCTCTTTTTCTACAATCGATTTGTTTTTATTAAAACTGGAGTTTAGAAAAAAATTTATATTTTTGTTGAATTTTGAGAAATGTTTTCTTTTTTATTATTTTTATTTATAACTAAAAATAACTTTTCATTTACTGACACATAAAATGTGTTTTTTATTTGCTTTTTTAAAAATTATTATCATTATGTGTAGTGTTTGTGACCCGGGCTATCATCTGACCCCCTTATTATAAGACAAGATTTCAATTTTTATTGCATTTAATTATCATTTTTTGTTATTTTGATTCAAACTTTTTATTTAATTTTCTGCTCAAAGCAATGATTTTCATTCATTTGAATTTATGTTTCAATGTTTGAATTGTTGCCAAAGTTTTGCACAAATATCGCATTTGTTCGCAATTGTATTACATGTTTGCAAATGAATATAGCATTTGATTGTCTCTAATAAACACCGAATATAATCATCAACTTTTTTTGTGGCCTAATATTGTATATTCACTTCAGACAAACCTTTCGGCTATTATTATATTATTAATTAGAAATTACTGCTAAAAAAGTAAATGATTTTCTCATAGAGAAATAATTAAAGTTTTCCCAAAACTTGTAATTTATATTCAATTATTAATTATGAAAATTGAAGAGAGAGAGAGAGAGAGAGAGAGAGAGAGATCGGAAGAGCG
>JAQIXR010000156.1:0-45544 GCA_034700825.1 Quadroppia sp. Gr-Ori-00064 | reverse complement strand
TGAGTTATATATCAATACTATATTATTATAATTTGATTCTGTTCTTATGAGTTGTCCACTTCCGACAAGTCCTTTATTTGATTGACATAAAGAGTGTATTTAAGGCTGACATTCAATTGACTTCAAAAACTTTTGCCAAATTATAGCACAAAATTTGAACATAAATTGTTGAGAAGTTTTATATAAATATATTGTATGAGTATTTGTAGTGTATTATCATTTTTATAGATATATGGCATGAGTTAAGAGTGCAATAAAGTATATCACAATTGATGGCAGTATTGAATGGAAGCAAACTTTTATGTAAAAAAATGGTCATTCATTCACATCATTCACATTCACATCACTTTATATATAAATAAAAGCCAAATATAATATTAATATTGAATATCATATCATAACTTGCGCTCATTTTTCGCATGAATTGAATGTCTTAAGAATAGCATTGCATTCATAATAAAGGCTTAGTTTGCAATTCTGGAGACAATTATGCCATTTATCACCGAATAATATATTCAATATATTTATATTCGACTCTATTCTCAACAACTCTTCACATTCTTCACTATTATTTTCATTATTTTATACAATACTTATTCTATGAATTCATTAATTTTTTATTTGTTTGTCATTTTTTTATTCCAAAACTTACCGAAAACATTATATATTGTATGGGCGTCAGCACTGGTATGATATAACAGTCTAACCACTCGATGGTATAACTTATATATTCAAAAACAGAATATATTTAAAAACAACTTATATAAAAATGTCGATCAAAAGGGTCTGTTTGTGACACAACAGCTCTTGAGAGGAGAACAACTGTTAAATTATTCCCGCACTTAAGCACTGGTAGATATGGTCCACACATATATAAGCGAACATTTATTCAAACAGTTTCGGCCAAAATCACATTTCATACAAAACAGAACCGATTTTTTTCGTCTGAATTAATAGAAACTGTTTCTGTAATTGATAGCCAAAGAAGACATAAGTTTTCCATTGCGTGAATCATATCCTTTGATCGATAATTGAATTACAATTTTATGCATATAATTATAGTTCACAAAAATCAGTGAACATTTTCTTACACATATTGTACAGTAGATGTCATTTGAAATGTAATGTTACAAAAAAACAAGTTTCAAATGACTATTCATTTGTAAGATAAGATTAAAAATCATTTCCCCCTTAAATATTCTGACAATAGTTTGAGTTTGAAAATAATTGTCATAAATATATAGAGATGTTATTCACAAATGTCATTCTTTTTGCTTTATTGTCGACATTGAAATTTGTGGAAAATTTTAGAGAAGTTTTAAAATGAGTGGAAATCTTAGGAATGAATGGTTTGTAACAAATAAATCATTTCATTGTAAATACATTTACTTTTTATTCGATTAATTTGTAAACAAATCAATTAAAATGATATCAAAAATGAGTTTACAATAAGTTTAGTAAAAATATGAGACCAAAAGATATATGAGATTTGGTTTATGTAAAACTCGAACCCTCGACAAATAGGTAAGTCTGTTTGGGTCAAGTCATGCGATAAACACTTTGTCATTTGAATGTATTCTCAAATCACAGAATTGGTATCACATCTGAGTTGGTGTTTGTGGTTATCCCATATATAAGCGAAAACATTGAAAAAAGTTTAAAATCCTGAACAGTATTCGTGTAGAGAATTAACGTCAGGCCCAGAATCGACTCATTAGCACATGAATTAAAAGTAATTTTCCGCAACTTTGGCTCTAATATATGAAATCATATTTTTTGCACATATATTACAGACCAGTCTTTCAATTATTAACGGCTGTCACAAACGGACCACAAATATGAACGAATGCTTAACGCTTTTGATCGTATTTTTTATAATATGTGTATATTTAGTGATAGTTTAGAACAGATTCACTCAATTGTGAGAATATTTTTGTGATTATATATTAGACAACAATACTATCGAAAGTTTAATGCAAACAATCATTCAATTATTGCTTTACAATAGATATAAAATTTTGGCGAAAATGTGTGAAAATACTGTATATCAAAAGAATGTGAAAATAAATCAATTTTTGTTTTGGATTCACTTTTTTATATATAATCAAAACCTTTGCTTAAAGTGAATATCGCTTCAAATCGTCGACTTTTGCTCTATAAACACATCCAAACTCTTGTTTCCCTTTTATGTAAACTTTTTTAATGTTTTTTGCACTCAATTCTCATAAATGAACGATTCAATACAATAGCCTTCCATACAGTATATCAATGCTCGCAATCGCCCAAACGCTAAGTGCTTTAGCCCTTACCCATAACACCGTACAAAATGTACATTTGAGGGCATTATGAGCCGCACCGGCATATGAGAGACAGACACACGCTTTATATAATACCCAAATTGATAGAAGAGAGTGAAAAATACTTTGCATAAAATGTTCAATAATACAAATTCAATACAAATGTGTTAAAAGTAAGGCTTATATGAATGTAAAAAATTATCGAAACTCAAAAATGGGTCCTTTTATTGACCAAAAAATAATACTTATTTTATATATTGTAAGAGAGAGTAATCCGAGACTTGAAAACACTCATCCATTTTCTGATTACAATATCTGACGCCTATATAGATCAGTACAGCCCTGGTTATAGACAGCGGACAGTTATGATAATAACCCGAAAACACATTCCTTTTACACAACTTTTAGTCACATATTTTCATGGATTCAATTTCGCACAAAATTCAAAACTATCTAAAAATGCAAAATATTTTTCTTCGAAACACTATTTTTGAGCTATTGAGTGAAAAAGAAAGTAAAGGAAAGGGTCTCAAAAAGGGCTCAATTATGCCCAGTGGGAGGACAGACCGTTTGCATTATATTTGCATTTATCCTAAGGCTCACATTCGGTGCAATTGTCTATCATTTGCATCGATGGCATCGACTATTTAGACGTTTCCATTCTCTATAGCGAACAGTATTTCATAGCCGGCGCTAAACTCCTTCTCCCAAAGCCTACAACTCCTTGTCCTACATATCTATTGTTGGCTTACATTGCGATCACAATGTATTGCATAACAAATACATTGCTTAAGCCTTAAGGCTATCAATATTTAAAGAAATTTTTGTTTGAAATTTGATATTGAATTCAAAACCAAAAATTTTGAACATATCTTCTGTTACAACAAATACGAGTCTGTCTGTAGTTTATTAATAACAGTTCAATGATTATAAATTGACGCCTGTATGGCACAGACATCACAAAATTGCATACCATTCCTATGAAAGGATAGAAAAATGATTGAAAAGTTAGTAGTTTTTGAAAAAATTCTTATTTAAATTGAAATATTTTTTATAACGTTTACATTGAGAGCAAAATATCACAATTATTTGATATATACTAATATTATATAAATTTATGTCTTTATCAAAAAACTTAATATATTTGAAAAATTACAGACAATTGGAATTAAAGTGAAAAATATTAATTAAATTAAATCTCTATAATCTCTCGGATTTTCTTCAGTTTTAAATAGTTTTTGAAAATAAAATTTAAAACCAAACAAACAATAATGAGTATATGCTTTGAATGTTGTCTTTAGTCCAAAATATCGCAAATAATTGATTGAAAAAAATGTTGTCGAAATAGTCATACGAATTGATGTAAAACATATTGAAATCAATGCCATAACTATTAGACCCAAAAACAAAAACCCAAACAATATTAAACCGATCATTAGATTGTTTAGCGTCACCGCAGGGACGCTCAGGGACGGTATGAGCGCTGTCACCACAAACCCGATCGGCACCAGTGCCCCAGGCAATAGACCTGTAGATACTAAGCCGAACGGCAAAAGTACTAGAGTCACAAAAACGATGAGCACTGGTAGAAAAGGCAATAGGCCTATAGTTATGAGACTAATTGATGCCAAACCGGCACTCAATAGAGTTATTGCAAACAAACTAATTGTAAAAAAGCCGACAATCATGAGAACGACGCTTAAGATTCCTATGGCCGATAGTACCAGTGCTGTCAAACTGACGGCCAATATGAGAAGTCCAATTAGTCCGAGTCCTATCAGTAGCACAACTCCTGATGCTATTACTAATAGGCATACAGTGATGACACTTATAGACAGCACAGTTAGGATCACAACGAGAGTGATTGGGACGAAGACAGCGGAAGCGATGGCTAATAATGCGATCGTTTTATACATATCTTCAATGAGTTTAATATCAAATGTATGAAAATATTCAATCAATTCTTGCAATGAATTTTGAATTTGCGTTAAATTTGTTTCGCTTTTAATCCATAGAGAATAAAGTCTTTTGATTTTGACATTTAATTGCTTTGAATGAGATTTGAATTGATTTAAAGCAGTATTTTTCACAAAACACTGATTTTTTGGCACAATTTTGATGTTTAGGACATTCTGTTCATTCGACTCAAGTTTTTGTTGTCTTTCAAACAATGAGTAAATGTAAATATATTTGATTTTTTCAGGCATTGAATAATAGTTGACAACTGTTTGGAAATTATTCCACAATTTCTCCATATATTCATTGAAAACATTTCTATAGAAATAATATTAAATAAATATATGTTTCAAACAAAATGTCATGAATTACTCATTGGTATTGATTTTGATGATATGTCTCGCGTGAGGGCATAGACTCAGAGCACCAAACATGATGATGGTCAAGAATGAAGCAAGGTAAAATCTATGCGATGTCATTCTTTGTCACTTAATATAAAGTATGACTTTTGAAACATTTCAAATAAAAAGTTTGTAAACATTGAAACCCATATGTCTTGCCTTTGAATGACTGATTCATGCATTAATGGGACTCAAAATGAATGGTATTTTGATTTTGATCGAAATATTCAATAATTTTACATTAATTTATTGTCTATATTTATAGCGGTTTTATTGCTTTCGGCGCTATTTATAACAAAATCAATGTCTGATTTGTCTCTCATTTACGACAATTTGAATAAAACAATTGAAAACAAATTCATTAATAATACGAATGAAACGATTTGTGTTAAATCTGACGGTTCTGTAAAGAGTATACCATTTTCTTACCAATCAATGGACAGACAAAAGATTGCACTTCTCTTTAGTTCTGATATCATTGAGAAAGTCGATGGCATTAAGAGCTGGCAAAAGGAGCCCAAAGACTGGTTTTGTATGGCTTTCGATGAATTGTTGGACAATCAGAAGAAGTATTCGATTTTCAGGTGAATCAAAGACTTGTTGTGACTTTAGATCAAATAATAGCTTCGTTTGACAGTTATCTCAGATATTATTGCCATAGTTTGTCATCACTTTTGCTCCGATTTGGCACAAAGACGTTTAATCTCATCAAATGTATCGGATTCTTCAATATCCTAAAATGTACTATCTCATTCTTCAAGTGCTCGGCCGCCATATCCACTATTGGCGTCACTATCCTATGGCCGACATGTGTTCCGGTCTTGGATTGCGGACAAGAATTGATTTCTTCGCATTGTATTCAAAATCTGATGCCAAAGAAGATGGATGTGGTTTAGACTGTCCTTCAATTGATCCAAAACCACTCATATCTATATTTATCTTCATTTCAATTAATTTTTTTTCTATTCGTTTGAACATTAATTAAGTCATAAATAAGTTTTAATTATTTTTAATTAAATTCAATTTATGACAAAAATTAAAAATAAGTGACTTTTGAATAATTCATTATATGATTGAAATGAAGCGATCAAAGTGTCATTAATGAGCAAGGTCTAGCAAAAAAGAACTCTCAATATCTATTGAATCTGAAAACTAATAATTAATTTGTTTTTTAAATATAAATATTAACAAAAATTCATTAAAATTTGACTAAAATTTTGATGAAAAATAAAACTAATAATAATTAATGAAAATAAGCAAAAAGTAATCAAATCGAAGGATATATTAAATATGATTTTATATAAACTAAAGTCAAATGTATAGAAAATTGAGTTTATTTTCTTCAAAAGTCAGTCCATAATTATTACAATTTATAGTCATTTATATAAAACTAATAAAAATTTTGAAATTCAAATCATTTTAAAATATTGTCAAAAAAACAAACATTTGATGAAAAAAGTGATTATATATTAAACAACAGTAAATATTTTATTGCCTTTTGTTTTGTAAAATCATAATCAATAACACAATTAAAACCATTTGTTTATAATATTAAATACTTTTTTCAAATTATATTTAAAACTCTTTTACAATATATCACTAATTGTTTAATCGGTTCCACAAAACAATTCATATTTGTTTCGTTTGTCTCTTATTCACACGATTTGGAAATACGTTTATATTTTCGGTGATGTTTATCACTAATGGAGTCCAAGTAATAGGTGTCGGCCCTCAACTCAGTCAGTTCGCCGATGGGCTCATAAGGGGCCAAATTATGGGTCTTTTCCCTAAGATTGAGAGAGTCTTCGAATACCTGTGCCGACACGTTGTGACGGCCGTCCAATTGTTTTTGAATGTCACTGATATGTTTGAGCAGTTTTGATAGCGGCGACTGAGGGCTGGCGTCCGATGCTATACGAGCCGAGAACATGGATGCGGCCGAACCCGAGCCGTATGAGAACAACAGCATTCGTTTGCTCAACAACTTATCCAACGGTTCACTGATTTTGGTTTCAATCAATCATTAGTTAATCAATGAATGACTTTAAGGGGGAATACCTCATGAGAAAGGAGATAAGGCAGGCATAGAGTGAGGCCGTATACATATTGCCTACAGTGCGGGCCAACATCAGACTCGGGTCGGTTTTGGCGTCGAAAGTCTTTTTGCTGAGAGTCAGTAAAATCTTTTCTAATTCGCGGTCATTATAAGTGTCTTCGAGTCTGACATTTCTGTGACATTCAATCAATTGATTACAAGAAATGAAAACTCAATTCAATTGCTATTCATTCAAAACATACTTATATTTCTCCAATTGTTTGAAGCATTCCTTCGACTGATTGTCAGAAGTTTGCAGAAAATTGAGTAAAATTAATCGAGCGATAGATTTCTGGACGAGTTTACAATAGGGGGCGTGAAATATGATGGCATCGAAGTCCTCTAAACAAACCCTTCCCATCTGTTTGTTCGCTTTCTCAAAGTACTTGTTATAGCACTTGTCGAGCGCCTGGAGATAACACGTATTGGACAGACCGCCGTCAACTATGGGGTATTCCGAACTCATGACAGGCTTATAGAAGTCATAATTGTTTGTCATATGAGTTGACCGCACCTTCCGGTCAAACACAATGGGTGCGTCCGGGCCCACAAGCATTGCCACCGCTCCACAACCACCTGATCCGTGGAAAAGAACTTTTTATTCACTTTAATTGACATTAATTTCGTCTAAAATGAAAGTCTTTATAACTTTAAATGTTTCGAAATCACATAAAACTAGTGATTATTTAATAGGTTTTGGAAATTCCTATATTTTTTTAGTGGAAAACAAATCAATTTATTCTAAAGTTAGAAAAACAAAATAATGTGCAAATATTTTTCCTCACACTCTTTGACACAGAATTGCTTTTTAGTTCAATTGTGTTTGAAATACAATAACAATTGTAAACGAATTGCTCTTTTGCTAAAAACAGATTTATTTCGAAAATCATTTGAAATTAAATATATTTTTGGAAAACATATAAAACATATAAAAAGAAGATATCATAAAATGTGTCATTCATTGAATATTCATTGTTTTCAATATTAAATGCAATGAAAATATATTTTTAAAAACAAATTATTATCAAAAAATAAAATCAAATTTAAAATTTAAAATTTTAAATAATTTCTGAATTTAATTAAATTTTTACTAAAATCTAATTAAAAACATTTAATTAAAATTTGTTAATTAAATGCAAAGATTTAATAAGTTTTAAACGATATATTGAAATGAGAAAAATTAATATATTTTTTCTATAAATAATTATTAGAACAAAATCACTATAAAGTGAAGACAAGACAAGAGTTTGAATAATAATTGAATTCTTAAACCAATCAAATAATAAAAACTCAAATGTTTGAAAGAAATGCTTTTTATAGCAATTATTTGATAAATTCAATTAATTATACATTTTATAAATTTGTCTAAAAATAGATTTGTTTGAAATGTTTGTATTTGTAATAATTTCCCTAAAAATAGTGAATATCATATCTTAAGAATCAATGAATTCTGAGTTAAAAGTGACTCAAATGTAAGCAATAAATGCTATAATCGATTGAATGAAATATAATTAGATATTAATTAAAAGTTATTTATAAAGAAGGAAAGCCTCTCACCGGTAGGTCTGGCCGCACCACTGGCATAGACAGCTATATCTGCCGCCACAACCATAGCATATCTGCCATCCCAAGAGCTCGACTCAATCCAGTCGATGGCGTGAAAGAGAGCTGCAGTTCCGCCATAGCAGGCATTGGTGGTATCGATGCCTTCGATGTCCGTATTTCCCGACTCTTCGAACAGATCCATTAAAACGGTTTTAACAGACTTTGATTTATCGACAATAGTTTCGGTTCCGATCATCAAAAAACCGATGTCTTTGGGGGAAATGGAATACTTTTCCAGTAATGATTTGGTGACAGTCAGACAAATGGAGTTAATGTCCTCCCTGTCCGAGCAAAAGGCCATTTGCTTTTGTCCCAACCCTATCGTGTATTTCCCTTCACCCGCTTTGTACAACATTTCCAGATCCTTTTGATCGACGAAAGTGTTGGGAAAGTACATATCGATGGCCAAAAGGCCCACATTGTTGGGCCAGTTGGTTGTGCCAGCGAAGTGTTGGCACCCGTTGTTGTTGACCATTCCGTTCTGAATATTGCTGGGCATTGTCTTGGGATCTGTTGGACAGCAAAGAGATGACAATTAACTTATGGCAAACAGTTTGCAATCAATATATATATAAAGCAATGCTTTCATTACATGTGTTTATAGAGTATTTGTCATCAAAACTGTTTGAGAGCTAAAGAAAAAGTGTTTAAAAACTTTTATGACATTATGTTTTAGCGTTTGATTTAATCGAGACTTAAAGTCATTTAAGACTAATTGAAGTGAAATTACGTCGAAATACGCAATACTTTTCAGTCAATATTCAATGCAATTAAATATTGAATTAAATTCCGGAGAATAAAAATTTTCGAGTTTTTCCTTATGAGCGCCAAAACAGTGATAACAAAGTCTTATAATAAAAAATCTCATTTATCACAAACACAGCAAAACTGGAAATACTTAATAATATTAAAACACATGAATATGTGATCAGGTTTTTGGCAATACATTGATTTCAAGGCCGTAATCGTAAACACAATTTGAGTATTTTTTTGAGTATTTTTGTATTTGATTTGCTTTTAAGGAAATAATTTGAATTAATTATAAAAGATATCTATTCTCTAACATTCATGTCATGTTCCGATCCTTCTTAAGGGCCATACCAGTGGTAGAGCTATGGAAATGGCATACCTGTGCCCAATCAGTTTACCGATGAGGAAGTTTTCATTATATAATTTTGACGACAAAATTCAACACAAAATATGAGTAAAATTATGACTAATTTTCGACTAAATTTGATGAAAAAGTCTCTGATTTATGTTTGAGGAAGACTTGTATGAACTTAAGAGTTGGAAAAGATTAGGACATCCGTTGCCAATAGACCTGATGTGAGCTTTAATGAAAACTATGACATAAATTGTGACCAAAAAGTAGTGCTATTTAATGGTAACTGATGTAGAGATCTATGAAATTGACACCAAATCGGATGAAGAATAAAACCTGTTTATAACGTGAACTCTCTCTGAGCTCTCAAACAAACCTCATCTAATGTTCGCTTTTAAGATCACAATAATATCTCTTTAAAAATATTTCTTAATTTTCAATAAAAATATTTCAATAAAACAGACAATTATTGGACAATATATTAGGAAAAACGATAGAAATAAAGTCATATAATTGGCTATAGATATCAGAAACGATTTTCGAGTCATGTCTTGAGAGGAATAATATTTGAGATTTGAAATCAAATACAAATATTTGGCCTCAATTGGAGATAAACTTCAAAACATTTGAACAAAAGTTCAAAACCGATTGATTTGTTTTGAGCAAAAATGTTATGTTTTTTATAAGTTATAATCATTTGAAAATATAATGGTTTATGTCTTACCTGAAAGTCTCAATCTCTTTGACGTAAAGGATTTGAAAATATAATTTTAAAACTGATATAACTTTTCCTAAATTACACTTCCTTTTGATTATTAATAATTAACTCAATTTTAATCAATTAATAAATTATTAAAATATTGAAAACTCTTATGACTTGAAATGAATGCATGAAATATTCAATTAATTGCTCAATCATTCAATTAATATTCAAATGAAAGGAAACTAAAGCTAAAACCAAATGAAATTAAAACTAAATTTAGATTAAAATTTTTTATTAAATATGAGTTCAATTTTGTGAAGAAAAACATGAAACGAATTATATAAAAATTTGTGGTTTTATTAAAATAAAAAAAAATTGAAAATAAAATTTTGAACAAATATAGAAAAACACAAAAATATGAAATGTTGTGACAAAATACACCTGAGTTTGTCAGTCACTTTTAGGTGTATTTCAATATTAAAACCCCTTAAATGAAACCATTTGTTTGAATGCTTAATACTTAAGACATTGCAATAACTATAGAAAAACCCAAAAACTATTACAAAAGTAAAGACAAAACCATTTCATAAGAAATACATAAAAATGGGAAAAATATATGATTTTTGATCAAAGGCTAAAACACTTACAAATTGTCTTTCAAATCGTTGGCAGAATTTGACGGTTAGTCTGACTCCAGGAAGCAGTGGTTGTGATGGTTGTGCTCACGAGCCTCTCAACCCTCGGGCCTAAGAAAGTATAACCAATACTGGTTTGCCAACTGTGCTGTTCGGAGATACCAGTGCTGAAGGCCTGACAGGACTGGCTGTTCAAACAGCTCACACAGGCATACGAGCACTGGAATTGTTGTCGCGGAAGCCCAACGGCGCTCAACACTAGTGGTCGACCAAAGAGTGTGTTCAGGGGTTTGACTCGACTTGACTTACATTACGTTTCGATGTTTTGCCTAAATGTCAACAACTGTTACACTCATCCACTCTCAGGTCAATGGCCAACAATGCCAGCCCTCAACACACTGTCCTTAGAGATGACTGTCCACACGATGACCACCGCTCACAATGTCCTCAAATATGGATTGTCTTCACAGATGACCACAACTTATGTCAACCACTAATGTCTAAAATAAAATATTTGACAATAAATGTCATGACTTGTGATCAGACAAGAAGTGGGATATAAATATCTGATCCATGTCTACAGATTTGACCACAAGTCTCACCACAAATATGTTGACAACCCTTCACTTGATTCACGCGTTTGTCAACAAATCAATCAAATCTTCATCTCTTGGATGTCTTTGAGTTTAAAACTGTTTTCAATTATGTTTTGAACCGAAAAACTAGTAATTCATTGAACACATCATAACATCATTTGATTGCAAACTGAATCACAAATTAATTGTTGTTTTCATTGATTTGTTTCAAAAATAAATAAATTCAAAAACTAATTAAAACTCAATTTTAATTCAAATAATTTGTTAAACATTTCGTAAACAAACATCAATTCTGAACGTAATTCATGTGAGTGTTCGGTGTGTTTGCCATGCATTCAATGCACGCCTTATTTGTACAATAATTCACTCATAAATTACGTCACATAAAGTGTGGGAAGAGTTCTGTTGTTTTCGGTATGTCTTAATACAAACGCCATTCAAAATGGTTTACAAAAGTTTTATATGGATTGACGTTAACTATGAATGACTTGAATTACAATACAATAAAACTTAACATTATTTTAATACACATTTTGTTAGTGTTTTTGACTTTAATTGTTATTTAAACCACAATTCAATCGCAAATCAATGGCTCTTTCCGTACCAAAAGCTCCCGGGTTCAGTCAGATGCTGAAAGAGGGCACCCGAATGTTCTCGGGTTTGGAGGAAGCGGTCCTCAGGAACATCGAGGCCTGTTGTGAACTGTCCTCGACTTTGAAGAGTGCTTTCGGTCCGAAAGGTCTCAACAAAATGATTATCAATCACTTGGGAAAACTGTTCGTCACGTCAGACGCGGCCACAATCATCAGGGAAATGGATGTACAGCACCCGACGGCCCGTATGGTCATACAGGCGTCACAGATGATGGAACAGGAGGTATGGATTGGATTAGTGGTTGAGTCTATAGTTGTTGAATGTGTCTGAACTGATGGACAGGTCGGCGATGGAACCAATTTCGTGGTCCTCTTCGCCGGATCTCTTCTGGAAAACGCGGAGGAATTGATTCGTATGGGTCTTAAGCCGTCGGAGATCATCGATGGCTATGAAATGGCTTTGGAGAGAGTGTTGGAAGAATTTCTGCCCAAACTAGTGGTCAAAGAAGTGAAAGATATTAAGAATTTAGAAGAGGTTTCGAAATCTATTCGGTCTTCAGTTATGAGCAAACAATACGGAAACGAAGACTTCCTCTCGAGTCTGATAGCGAAGGCATGTGTTTCGGTGGCCAACAAAGACATGGCCTTCAATGTGGACAACATTCGCATTTGTAAGATATTGGGCGCAGGAGTGGAACAGTCGCTTATAGTCCAGGGAATGGTGTTTAAAAAATTGGTATTTGTTTTAAAAGTAAATTAGTTTTCGTTTATTCATTGAATCCATTGTTAAGGTTGAGGGCGATATCACTTGTGCCGAATCGGCCAAAATAGTTGTCTATACCTGTCCTGTGGACACGACGGCAACTGAGTCGAAGGGAACGGTTCTTATAAAATCTGCCGAAGAGTTGATTAACTTTAGTAGAGGTGAAGAAAGTCTTTTGGAGTCACAGATCAAAGCAATCGCTGATTCTGGAGCAAAAGTCATCGTTTCCGGTGGAAAGTTCGGTGATTTGGCTCTTCATTACTGCAATAAATATAACTTATTAGCCGTTCGTCTGATGTCTAAGTTTGACGTCAGAAGACTCGCGAAGACAGTAAACGCCACTCCATTGCCCAAACTCATGGCTCCGACTAAAGAAGAGCTCGGATTCTGTGATAAAGTGTTTATCGACGAAATCGGCGGAACAAATGTTGTGGTATTCGAACAGAAGTCGAAAGAGACCCGAATTTCAACGATTGTTATCAGGGGTTCGACCGAAAACATTATGGATGACATCGAACGAGCCATCGATGACGGCGTCAATACATTTAAGGCACTGTCAAGAGATGGTCGTCTGGTGGCCGGCGGCGGCGCCATTGAGATAGAGCTGTCCCTTCGCACCGCCCAATTGGCTGAGACATTGCCAGGACTGGAACAGTACTCGGTTGGGAAGTTCGCTGAAGCCCTTCAGAGCATTCCTGTGGCACTGGCGGACAACGCAGGCATCAAATCGACTGAAATTATATCACTTCTTGTGGCCGCACACCAGAACGGAGAGGTCGGTTCTGCCATCAACATAGACAGTGATGTCGCGTCTGTCGTCGACTCCTTCACCGCCAATATCTTTGATCTTTATTTAACCAAATATTGGGGCATAAAATACGCGACAAATGTTGCGAACACTATATTATTGGTCGACCAAATCATTTGCTCCAAACCCGCTGGAGGTCCCAAACCCCCAAAACAAGGAGGGGATTGGGATCAGGATTAATATGACTGCGATTTTAATTATGTTTTTTCTTCACTTTCTTCACAACATTTGAATAAATTGTTTTAATTATTCTTTTTTTTTAATTTTTTTCAATGAAATACAAAAAATAATTAAGACTTAAAAAAACTAATGAAAACATCGATTGAAATAATAAAGTAATGTTTGAATAACTGATGAAAATTTGTTTTTAATCAATGAATGAATTGATGATTAATTTACATAAAATGCAATTTCAAATGAGAAGAAAACATGAATACAATTAATCACAGCTTTAATACAATTGAGATATTCTTTGAATATCTCTTCAATAAAAACTTTTATCTGATTTTCTCGTTTCTATTCAATGGTTTTGTTCTTTGTTTCCATTGAACAATAAAATGAAAAAATCGATAAAATAGTATATAATGAAAACATTGGCTTTACTTAAACTCATTGAAAAACACTTTTGTTTTTTGATGAAACCATTTATGACTTTAAATATAATTAATTATAAGTTATTTAATGACTATTTCAGAGTTGATAACATATTCGATGGATGTGTAGCTCAAGAACTCTATAGTTATTTGCGATATCAAAGACATCAATGATATGATGTCAACAGGTATTCATAGATCAATCTTAAGTAGAGATAATTTAGGTCTGAGTTCACAAAAATCAGTGTTTGTTGTGTTGAATGCATTGGTTTTTATGATAAAGTGTTTGAAATAAATATAATATTCAATGAATGAGTGTTTGAGAAATCATTTAATTGTCCGTAAATTGCATTTAATGGTAATTAAACCTATGGTTAGACCTATGAATAGCTGACATCCCATATATCAATGACATTCCTATGCCTTGATTAACATTAATTATCATAAGTTATATTAAAATTCAATCGAAAATATAATTGTTTTTTCCAATTAATAGCCATTCCTTAGGAACGGGTATTAGTTTTGAATAGAATTTATATTAGAATTAGACATGTCTTATATCCGGGCCAAACATTTTTGTGTAATTGGTTTTGATGTTCAGATGTTTCTCTCAAATCAATAAGAGTTCATAACTGACAGAGAATGGACTGATGTTAGGCATTCAAGTGCATACCAGTGCTGGCGGAACCGTTGAGGCAGTCATACCGTCATTTGAAAACCAGTCGAAACATTGAAATTCATGTTTTGCTTCTCTTATGATATTATTTGTATATATTTTGATGAGAAGTGAAGTGTTGTTGGAAGTGTTGGGCCATTCAATTTGCAACCCTTCAATAGCATCGCCAGTATCTGACTTCTCCGCCTCATGGCATGGCATGCACTTGACTTTTGTTGAGGATAACGACCCGACGCCCCGACGCACAGGCTTTTAGTTTACAGTCTTTATTGATATATTAATATTAAATAATTGCCGTCTCCTTTGCTTTGCTTTTCCTGTACGACATTATTGTCAATAATTGTGAGAATTGAATGAATTTTTTGTAATAAAAGTATTTTTTGATATGTTATCAAATATTCTGTAATCGACAGTAATATTCGTATTCACTTATAGTCTTCCCCTCTCTTTAAGTCTTCTTTTTTTTTGTTCACAAAAATAGTTTGAATGCAAAAAAAACATGAAATGATTTGCAAATAATTTGAGTCTAAATATATATATGGTATTCAATGGCTATAATCTCTTCCTTCAGTTCACTCTTAGCTATAATTAAGTGGAATTTGTTGTAAGGAATCAGAAAAATGACAGTTTGTTCAACACATCGGTTGTCCTTCTTATCAACTCTTCCTTATATTTGAAAATAGTTGTGTCGCGAGTCGTGTAGACGCGAAAGTCATGGCAACTGTTCTTCAGGGGTCCGACACAGTCCTTGCGGTAGTGCTGCAGATGTGCCAACTCTGGGCGTATCGAATATGTAGTGCACGAACCGAAACAGTTGAGTGGGAAGTGGTTGTGCAAAGACACCACTCTCTCGGTGTTGTGGAAACATTTGACATACTGTCCCGGTTTGGTGTAGTTGCGAGACCTGTACACGTGTTGCAACATATGCAGATACCGGGGTATTCCCACCTCGTGTTCCGTGTGCTTCATCTGTTCCTCACCGACTCCCAGATCATCTAAAAAGTAGACATTCCTGACGTTATAACTGGCACGGGTGTAGTTCTTCTCAGCTAAGGACAACTTCTGCACCTCTGCCATGAGAGCGGACCAATTGTGGTGAGCGATCGGCATAATTATCTCATCGATGTCCAGAAGTGCCAAATAGTCATAGCTATAGAGGTTTCGATACAAGCAGTCGTTGTATGGAATCAATTCGTTTTGTCGTTTGTGAGTCAACTTATTCTTCAGGTACAGGTGCCTAAAGCCGGGTAGATTGGGCTGATTGCCGGGGAGTGTCATTTTAGTCAAGTCGACGACATCTTGTGTCTGATAATAGTTCAAGACTTTAGTGATGTTCGGATGAGACTCCAAATCGTACAAAAATATCTTCTTTGCCCCTAAAATCCTAAGCAATTCAATCCATTCCACTAATCGGACGCTAAGGTCTTCGTGCAAAAAGTCCAGGCCTTTGACACAGACAGCAAAGTCTTGTTTGGTCTGTGGCCTAATGTTATACACTTTCAGATTGTTTGTGGCTTTACTGCACTTATTCTCCACTAATGACACAGAATCTGGTGCTAAGTCTTTGGGAAAGCCTTTAATTCGAGGGACTTTACACGTAATGATATAGGGCTGGAGAACACCATCCAAATAGTTACCCCATTTGGGATACCAGGCGTACACATACGTGGCCGGAGAGAGCACTGGCGCTGAAATCTTGTCGAACCATAGCTGACAAGTAGTTGGAGGAGGATTAACCCTATCGACCATAGCAAGGACCCGCACCGTGGCCAGGGGGCCGCCCCTCCATCGGTCATCAAAGTAGGCACCGTATAAATAATAGGTGCCGTTGGTTGAGGTCATTCTTTGCCAATAAATGTTATTGTAATCCAATTCATACAGATTTGGAAAATCTATTTTACACGAAGTGTTCACTCCATTACTTTTTACCCCTTTTGTGACCCCTTTTTGAGTTTTTCTCATCTTTGCCCAATAGGTGAGGGGAAGGTTCGACTCATTTGCCAGGTTATATAAAATGTCATTTTCGCTCAGAGAGGGGGAGTTATCCACCTGTGGCTCAATGTTGAAGAATTTATTATCAGCCCCTGTATTGTTATTACTTTTGGCGCCGGTAGTCGTGGCTTTGGCTGTAGTAATGGTGACAAGAAAACCGGAGGCATAGTCTAATGGGACCTTTTGAAGCAAACCCCTTCCCTGTGCGTGCTGTCCGTCCGCATAGTCTAGAGAGCCATCGCTTTGATAATTAGCGGCCAAACGGAAGACCAAAAAACAGACACAAGTCCAGAGAAAGACAAAGTATAGGAGCCTTTTATAGGCGCGCGTCGGTATTAAGTACTGAATCATTGATTGCTTTCCTCAACGACTGGTAATTGTATTGAATTATAATTGAATAAATCGCTAAACATTACACCAATGGATCAGACGTTGAGATTGTGTTGACCTATAATAAGGAGAAAACGAAAACAATTTCAATAAAGATCTTCTGATTTGATAAGCGATTCATACATTCATTCATACAATCATTATTTCATTATTCTATTTATGCATTAATTTATTCAGGGCTTAACTGCTCATACACTATGTTCTCAATATGAGTGAAATCATTTTGGTTTCATTTTTATCCATCTTTCAAACAATTGAACACTTTTTATGATTTTAATCAGAAATGCATTCAATTGTTTGATCAGAAAATTGATACCAAAGCTAAAAAAGAAATTTCTTTTGCATGAGTTTTGAGAGAAGTGTTTGAGAGAAACGATTTGAATAATGAGTGAAAAGAATGTCATTTGAATATAAAGACAATTAAGTGACAAAATGTGTCCGAATTGTGACCAACAAAACCATTCAAAACGTTGGGTTGAATGCAATCTCTTAACCTATTTTGATAACTCATTATAATTGTAATCTTAATCCAAATTTAAACTCTTTCGATGCAAATCATGAACACAATTATGTTATTAGTACCTGTGCTGGGATCTGGCCTTTCATGACATTCTGGTATAACAATTATAATGAATAATCATTTCTAAATGTTTTCTAAAAATAGTTGAAATTCATATTCATTGAGAAAACGATAATTCAATTTGAAGAAACAAATTGTGATTTTTGTGATAATAACTATAAAGTTATTATTTAGTGAAACCTTTAGTCAAACAAATAATATATAAATTTTGTGGATTTGGTATTATTTGAACATTTTATTGTTAATCGAAATCGCTATTAAAATGACGGAAATGTCAGACATATATTAATATATATAATAGAGAAGAAGATTAAAGTTTTCGATGCAAATCAAAATCAAATATATTTTGATCTTAATGTAAACTACAGCAAAAAGTGACGTTTTTATGAATATAGAGTAATATTTATTATTAAAAAAGGTATTAATAAATATATATAACAATAATCAGAATATAATTGCAATAAACAAATAAAGGGTTTCTGCCCAAAGAATAACATCAATTTCGAGCATAAGATCTCTTAATAACAATAATATTCAATATTTATATGCAATGAAAATAACTAATATTTTTTTAATGTATTCAATGAATGAACAAAAATAGCAAATTATAAGAGTATTGATCTTTAGGGGCAATAATAATAATAATGGTTTCAAACAATGAATTCACAAAATTTTATTCAAGTGAAACACTTTTTTCCAGTTCTGCAAACATTTGTCGTGTTTTTAATTAAAAAGACTTTCAATCGTTAAAAGTGTTTATCAGTAAAGAGAGAATCAAATGATTTCCCGTAAATGAAACCAATGGAAAAAATGAGATAAAAACAGAAATTAAGACAAAAGATGAGATCAAATGATTTATATTCGTTTGTAATGAAATATTTGTCGAAAATTGTATTAAATTTCAATCATCAATAAAAAAGTTTTTATGTTTTATATCACATAAAAATCACTGAAATCAGTGAAACGAAACCAACATTTTGTGTATCAGTGATTGAATGAAACGAAATCCAAATACTTTTATCAGTAAAACTTTCTCTGTTTTGAATCAAAAACTGAACAATAATTTTCAATAAGAAATTAATTTTTAACAAAAATTCATTCTTTTGTATAAAAATAAATTTAATTTTTTATAGAAATTCAAACATAGAAAATGAGAGATAAAATTATTGATGAAAAGAGACATTGATTGAGACATTAAACAAAATTTTCGTTCATAAAAATGCTTTTAACACAACTTTCATTTCGTCAGACAATGGCTCAAAATATTTCATATCTTATGTTAAAAATTGATTGATTAATACGAATACAAGTTTTGATTAAAGCAAAAGAACAGAAAAACTCTTCCTATAATAAAATACAAAACCTATCAAATATTTAACGTTCAAAAGCATAGACTTTTGATTAACTCGAGAACACAAGCAATACTATAGATGTGATAATTATCAACATTTTTGAATCAATATTCAAATGAAATTTACTTTTATTCTAACTATTGATTAAATATTTATATTAATCTCAATGAAAATGAATGGCGTTTCCAATCGTCGTATAAAAATCTAGTTTTTTTTATGTCGGGTTATGTTTGAAGAGTTTTCTTATTAAATAAACACTGAATCAAACAATTTATGAATTATTAGTGAGTTTTGTTTCGCAAAATCAATACAATTGAGTAAATTATGTCGATTTGAATTGAGTTAATAAAATATAAGAATATCTCACTCTATAGTGAATCTCATTTGCTCTTAAGAGCTGTTCATTGGATTTAATGTTATTGTAGTTTATATTTGATTTTTGCAAACAATTGATTGAGATTTCCTTTTGAAAGACACCCTTTGGACTAATATTAGGAGTGTTTTTAATTTTAAAAATAATTTTTCTATTTTTAGATTACAAACAATTAAAAAATTGAAGAAAATATATTTTAAGGTAAAGTTTGCTATTATTGAAAAAATGTTTTATTTATTAAATATATTAACGAATATTATATTAATATCAGAATAAAGGCATTTATTTCAAATAAATTCAATTATAATGCAATGAATGTCTACAACAACAAAAATATTTAATTTAAGTCAAACTTATATAAACATTAAACTCATTTTTAATGCTTTATAAATAAATACAATTTTTTCTTTAATAATAAATAGTTTTATATTTGAGTAAATTTTATGACTTTCGAGAAATGTATTTCAATTAAGATTTCAAAATTAAATTCAAATAAATTTAATTCAATTTAATGTTCTCTTTATATTCAAATGACTTGTGAAACATATTTTTATTCTTGAATCTTTTATTCCAAAAAAAGATAAGTCACTCAAACATGAGAAACAAATTTACATTTTATACCACGTCTGAGAACTACCATTAAGTGACTTAAATAGAAGTCTTGAACAAATTTCTTATAAAAGATGCAAAAAAAAAAAATCAAAAATTTTAAAAAGTAAAACAAAGTTGAGATTAAAGTCACTTATTATTATCCCTATATTTGAGTCATTGCTCCAAATGTTTTCACATTTAATTCATACAATATATGCTTAAAACCTTCAGTGCTTTTGAGAACATCTAAGAATATAATTCAAAATATGAAATGATTTTAATTATTGTCAAAATGTTTGAATCAATTGTTTTCATATTTAATATAAAAATGTATTGAATTCAAAAAGTATTTCTAAGTCAGAATTATTTGAAAGTTATTAAAAAGAATTGGTTTAACATTAATCTGATTAGAGATGAAATTGTAGACAAACTCCTGGGCGTTGCACCGAATGAAATTCCAGTGCATTAGTCGATTACAATCCCTTTGCTCTCATATATCATATATAACACTATGTATTAGTTAATGAATAAAGACAGAAATCTAGCCTTAAATGCCTTTTTTGCGGTGCAAACTCGATCACGAGCTTTGGTATGCCGACCGATCATGTATTGAGGGTCACTTTAGCAAAATTTTAATGATTTAAACTTTTTTCAATTAAATCTAAAAACATTAAATTCAATAGAGTTTTGAAGAATAATTGATAGAAAAAGACATTAATAATGAAATTATTAATAAAATATATTTTATAATTGTCTATAAATGCCTTATTTTAGACTTTTTTGAGCCTTTTTTCCGGTCTCTATCAATGAATAACGAAAGTCCTAAATATGTCAATTATGAGCAGTGGGAAGAGTATGGGAAAGGCGTTTATTTTGTAAATAAACATAGGATAACTGAATTATATTTATTTTCGATCAAAAGTATTATAAAATTATAACCACTTTATAAAAAATAGTTCAAAATTTTAAAACTAAAATCGTTTTATCATTTTTTAAGACCAAATCAAAGAAAGTTTTCTAAGAATTTGTTCACACTATTCGTGTAAACGGTTTTCCTTAAACATCCGTTCCATTCCCTAACCATCCTTTCCAATGCAAACACATCCAAACCCTATTGAACGTCTGTTTATATATTAGAGTATTTTAAATAAAGTGCAAAAAATTTCATTACAATTGTGTTTGCCTTTAAATGTCACAAAATATTTGATCCACAAATAATAATTAGCTAATGAAAGGGTGCGGTTTGTGATGCTCTTAACCGCCTGTCCTTTCAATATATAATATTTGTTTTATATGTTCGTCAATAAATTTTTTATTAGCGTTGAAAAAAGTGATTAAAACTCTTGTAATTAATGAATATTAAATTATTATTAAATACCAAATCACTGTCTCATTGAATAAAATTGTAATCAAATTATTGTAAAATTTTTCTCAATATTCAATATATGTCTGGATTTTACATTTAATAAACAGTTATTTTTTGTTTAATTTAATTTTCATTCTTAACAAACATTTTTATAAAGCCATAAATCATCAGAAAATCATTAAAACAAATATCAAGTAATGAAATGTTGAGTTAATTCTCTGTTTGTTGACTGACTTAATGCTATCATTGATATCATCGCTAATAATAAAAGTAAACCTAAATTAAAACTCAAATTAAAGCCGTTTATTTGAGTTTAATTTTTTTAGGTTTACATAAAAAATGAGAAAATTTATCAGAATTGTTATAACATCCCCCTTACACACCCTTATATTATACATGTGAGTTCAAATCTAAGTTTATGATCCAAATCAATGTAAAATCAAAGAATTTGCTCTCATTTGAGTTATTCTCAACCGATTCTGAAAATTTTTTCCGAAATATTGAGCAAGGTAAAAGAATGGTAAAGGTTTGAATAAACAAAATTCATTGAAAATATGACTGTTTATTCAAACCTTTACCATTCTTTTACCTTGCTCAATATTTTTATTTCCCTTCAGACTAAGTAAACAGAATATGTCCTTGGTGTTATAGTGAAAAAATTTTCAGAATCGGTTGAGAATAACTCAAATGAGAGCAAATTCTTTGATTTTACATTGATTTGGATCATAAACTTAGATTTGAACTCACATGTATATCATACAATCATTGAAATGCGAACCAAAGTGACCAAAAAATGACCCTCAAATGAATGCTTAGTTTGAGATGAAATGAAATATTGAAATGATTTTTGAAAAGATTAATAATCATTGAAAAGTGATTGAAATTCAAGTACAGCAATGAATCAATGTATCAATGTATCATCAAGTACAGTTATGTACAGTTGTGTACAGTTATGTACAGTTGTGTACAGCTATGCAATCAATGTTAAGTCAAATAAATCTATTCATCGAATGATTTGATTTTTTGCACAATATATCAAAAGTAACTCAAAATTCATGGAAAATAATGAGGAAGTTATGAGAAAATAAACTTAAGCAGAGATTCTTATAAATGAATTTTGGGTTAGCATTGGGTTAGCATTGATTGCCTTTCCCTTCCTAACGAGCAATACGTTATGTCTAAACAATTTCTATTAATAATATTATTCTTCATTTAATTTTATATATAAAGAGTTCCTGTTTTTGAAAGCCATGGGTTAATAGTATTAGACCTGAAGTTATATTTTTTGCTTACATTAATGAAATGTATTCTTATTTTCCAAACATATTCTTCATTAATATTCATGGCATTTATAAATAAAGACAATCAAAGTAATGATAAATCAATGCATTGCTCGAAATAAAGTGTTATTTATTTTTATGTTTAATATATTCAAATTAAATAAAAAACAAGTTTTTTCAGAAAGTTATGAATTTCTAAACAAAAATATTTGTAATTCAATTGACGAATAATTAGAGTTTGAAGTCATTAAATGTATTGAATTAATGGCGAAAAAAAAGTTTAATTCAATAATATTATAACGAAAATGAGTTTACGGTTAATAAAATTAAAATTTTTATATGACTTGACTGAGGGACGGGACATGTATTGAACGCAAATGAAAATCAATTGAATCAACAATGAGTTTGAAGAGGAAATGGAGAAATTGCTTATAAAAACTTAAATTGTATTATATTTTCAATAATTTTGTATTCAAGTGATTATTTTGGACGACAGACATATAAAAACAAAATTGAAATAAATGTTTATAAATATTAATACAAAAGCGATATTTAATATAATATATAATAAATCGGCGAAACATTTATTACTTTAATCTTTGATATATCAGTTGTTTGGATGAAAATCAATGAAAAACAAGAATTAGAAAAGGATTTGTATTTCAAAGTATTTTCTAAATAAAAATTTGATTTATTTGTGAGTTTTAAATGCAAATTATAATCAAAAATTTCAGTTATTATCGCAATTGAAATTCCAATACAAGAGAGACATAGAGTCAGACAATGACACAGAGTATTGAAAATCATAAAAATATATGAATTGTTTCGTTTGAACTCAACATTAAATTAATGAATAAATACTTACAAACGATTAAAATAACAACAAAATTAATGCTATAAAACATTTTTAAAACAATTCAAACTATACTTAAAATCACAAACAAATAATTTTCTGATTCACTTGAATTTAAATTTATTGATGCGATTAACAAATGAATTATTCAAACAAATTTTCAAACACTTTATGAACTCACTGTGAAAGCACTGGTAGTTTTGAATGCAAAACTAAATCTATTCATATTCTTAAAGAATATTTTGTCAAATATTGGCAAATAATTCACAAATAATTGTACACTCATTTCATATGAAAACTTTTGACAAAAGTATTTCACTTTCAATATTAGATTTCGTCTCATTTCTGTCCATTGAATGCACTGTTGGTATAGAATATAATAGAATACACACTGAATGGAAGCACCGGAAGAGATGTGTTTAATATAAGATATCAATATATTCTTTGTTTCGATCAACGAATGGCAAGTCATGGAAATGATCTCAAAGAATGTCTTTCTCTGATAACGACATATGTGAACAAAATTTGCATTTGAATTATATTGTGTTTTGTGATTGAAATGCAAAACATTGAATACTTTCCCAATCAATAAAAGACTCGAAATTCTCTATTCATTAAAAGTCTTTTCATTTAATTTATTGTGAATTTTATTAAACGTTTTCTCATATTTTGTGTCAAATAATTATTTCAGTAAAAAAAAAGTACAAACTTTTTTTGAATAAATGTTTTTCCGTCTCTTCAGAGCTAATGAACAGTTAGAAAAAGGTTGGGCTGTGTATGAAATCGGGTGTCAATTCAGATAACGCTTAATGTATTTCACAGTTAATTGGATTTCGGAAATATTTTCCATTGCTATTGAATACCGAATAATGAAAAAATGAAATGAAATATGAATTTCCGGACATAAGAGACAATAAACACTTGTCATAGAATTTGTCACTCAATAGAGATTATGTGACGGGTCATCTAAAACATCAAATCTTCAATTTCTCAGATGTGAACCAATAAAAAACAACTCAATCTCACGAGTATTTCATGAACTTTAAGAATACCAGTGCTCTAAAGAATGGGCCACAAATCAAGAGAAAATGTGAAGTTTTTTGCAAAAGTATTTTTCATATAAAGAGCCAAAAATTGTTTAAATCATTGAATGAATTTCCGCATCAGATATACAGTAATGCATATGAATGTGAAGTTTAAAGCAGTTTATAATAAATATTTTCTATTTTTAATAACAAAAACAAAATACTAATGAATATTCAATGAACACAAAAGGGTTGCAAAACGAGAATCCCATCAAAAGTTTGAATCAATGTTTGTCTGCATTTAATATATTCGCAAACTTTAGTGACTTTGAGAGAACTCAAACACAAATCCAATTATTTTAAGCAAATTAATTAATTTTTTCATTAAATTGATTTGAATTTAATGTTTGACTTAAAAAATGATTAATTGTTTTGAAAATAAATGCTTAAGTGATTTGTTTGCAGAAAAAATCGATTAATTGTTATTAATAATGATTTCATACTTAATAATACCTTCACATGTGATCCAATTGTCATGACATTTATGGCACAAACGCTCAATATTTTAATATAATTTAATGTCTCAAAAATTAAACCCAAAAAATAAAATAATTATTAAAATTATTACATAATATTCACTAAATTTATGATCGATTTTAATGGCATTTAATAATAAAAATAAAATTAATGAATGATTTTTACCGCAAAAATTATGTATTTTTTATGCAATTTAGTCGAAGATAAGTTTATCCCAAAAATGGATAAAACATTTAAAATTAGTGAATATTTTTCAAAGAAGGAACCAATTTATGACTCAAAACATGTTTACTCAAAGAATTTTATTTTTCAATAAGTTTTGCATTAAAATAAAGTGAAGATAAACGCGATTAAGAAAGCCATTGAAGGGAATGTGTGCCTGACTTTTGAACATTAAGATAGGAATCAATACATTTGTGGATCAAATGACAAATAAGTATTGATTCATTATGTCTTAGACACGAGAGATGACTGCAAACCAGACATGCCTTTAATGCTAACAATTATATAAATATTATTTCAACGAAAGAAAATATTCTAATAATAAGTTAAATACGATTTTCGTAATAAATGACAAATATTTTCATTAAAAATCAAATTTAGCCGAAATTTTAGAGTTTGAATGACTTTGAGAATGAAATATTGATTAATGGATGTAATATTATATGGATTTATATGTTTTGAGTGAAACAAAACATAAATAACTTTCAGTTGAGACAAATTTTAGATAAGAAAAATCAGTATTTTATCACTCAATTCATTAAACGAAAAATCAATAAATAATGAAATTTTTTAATGATTTGAAATCTAAAAAGTCGTCAAAACCATTAAATGCAGAATTATTTGCGATATTAAATATAATCTTAATTGAAGTGATTAAAAGGTATTTCAAAAAAGTTACTTTCAGTGAATATGTGCTCAAATGTTGGGACGGGTGTCCGGACGACGACCCCATAGAGTGCACGCATATTACAGCCCAGTATTGAAAGCGAGAATTGAATGAATGCAACAAAAGGTCACTAAATTCAAAGTCAATATTTGAAACACATTTAACAAAAAGGTGTAAAATATAATGAAATTTATATAATAAAAACAATTCAAACTTTAATAAAACAATGATTTTTGTGTTGTTTTTAAACGGATTTATAAAAAATAATAATTTATATATTTTTGAGTCTAAAATATTTACTCAAATTTCAGGGAAAATTATATAAAAAATATATTCAAACTTATAAAAAACTTGTGAATAAAATCAAAGATTTTTTTCCTAACAATTGTTTGAGTCATTGAAAAACGAGGAAAAAATCATTTAGATTTGCAATGAATGCATTGATTGCCTGAATGTGACTCTCATTGAATGAAACTATCATTTGTATGAATAAAAAGAAAGTCTATTATATTTTAACGTAAATTTAAGTAACATTTTTAGGCGAATCTCAATATTTTTTAGTCAAAACTTTCTCAAAGAGTATATATTTTTCACATCCAATCGTTTTTTGGGAACCGGTTTTGTCCCGATTCAAAACATATGAACAGAGTGTGTGAATCATTGCACCGTCAGGTAAGGCATGCATTGGTTTAGCCAATTTGTATCGTTTAACTCCTGTTCCCAACATTTTTAAATGAATTTTGTCTAAAGAACTAATTATTGATTTATTACTTGAAATGAATTCTTTAAAAAAATTCAAATCAAAACCATTTATGAATTCAACCATTGATTGAATGGTAAAATCAATTCATTTCAATCACGTCTTAAATGGTGTTTAAAATTCTCAAATATTTTTAATAAAATGAATTCATTTCTAAAATAAATTATTTTATTAATAATTTTTAAAAAGGCCTTCAAATGGAAAGGCTTTTAATCACTTTAAGACTCACTTTATAATGAAGACAAGGATGAGATTATATATTTTGAATGCAAAACAATTCTTCATTTAATAACTGACCCCTTATTTCAATGAAAGGTGTATTTTTGGTAACACTATTCCGGATAACATTTGCTAATAATAATGAAATTCAAATCAAAACCAAAAACCAAAATATCCTCCGTTTGGGTGGATATGAATGTGGTTTAAATTGAGATTTCATTCCTTCAAAACTTAACGATTGTTTTTGCGAAAAAGGCTTTGAATTAACAATAATTTCATGACTCGAATAATTTTAAACTTTTTTTCAATACTAGTCCTCTCAGGCATACCATAACCGCTCGTATCATTCAATTGTCTTTATATTCAATGCTTGAATCCATTGAAAAAAGTTCACAAAATCTTTTAATTTCATATTTATGTTAAAAACTTATTCTCTTATAGTCTTAAAGAAGAGAAAATATGTTTCATTGAAGAGTCAAATATTAATATTGTTTGACTCGTATTAATGTCATTATCATTATTACATGCAATTAATATCTGCTTATATTCCCGAAGAGTTCAAGTTTGAAGCGATTCTAACGTCTCAAATGGTTTTCCTCCGATTTAATGAAACTTAATTATAGTTTTCGCTAAACAACCGAAATGTCCATAAATTAAACATAATTGAGATCTTCATCACAACAGCAAAACACTGATAACTGCATAGAAGGCAATGATTAATAATATTCTAATGGATTAAAACACTTACTTCAAAGGCATGTCCAAAGAGTTTCTAATGTATTTCTCTCGAAGATTATCATTAACTTTCAACCCTTAAACTCGAATAAACTCTTTAGACCAAATAGTTTTTATAACTGTTTTTATGCCCCTTAAAAACAACTTAATTTTTTGCAATCAAAGTCTAATTTTTTTGTTACTTCTTGTAATTCAATTGAAGTATTCTTTCACTCGTTATCAATCATAAGGAAATGAGAGCTAAAATACAAGTCTTTAAAGTAATTTCTTATGTCTTTGGTTTGTCTCCAAAGACAATATTATTGTATATCACGTGAAATAACACTTATATTTCATTCATTATTCACGGCTTATGCCATCATATGATTGAATGCATTCAATATACACCCAATCACTCATTCAAACCAACCCTTGCCTACAATACATGTCTATAATTAAACTATTTTTCACTTTCGAGAAAAACTCATTTCATTAATAATTAATTTCATTGTTTTATTGATCTTTAAATTTGAAGAATATTTTCTAAAAAGATTTCATAAAATTTCAAAAATTTATAGAAAACAACTAATGATAAGAATTAGTGTAATTTGAGTGAAAAACATGACCTGAGGTGAAGATAATTAAGAAACAATCATAACTTACCGGTGCTATTGTTCACCTCAATGGATGTGCTTTTTTATTACTTCAAAAGTATTGATAATAACATATTTTGTATATATTTTATGGCAATTATTCCAAAACATATCGAATAAAATGTTTGAGAAAAAAATCAGAATTTGTTAAACGAAATGTCAAAAAATACAATAAGTTATTAGAAATTTAATAAATTGTTTTTCATTTCATATAACGAATAAATCACGAAAATTATACATTTGTTAAAATTTATTAGAATTTTGTATTCATTTTACAAAAACAATTTCTGCCCACAAAATAATATCTTAAGTTTTTTCCAAAAATAATCGTTAATAACATTTCAAATGCAATTTCGATGAAAATTTCATTTCAAGTCTAAAAATATTTCAAATAAAAGTTCTAATAATTTCTAAAAATTTAATTCAAAATTCTTTAGAAAAATAATTAATATTTTGCTTAAAGTAAAAACAATTCATTAAAATATTCGATAAATTAATGAATTTTTGTAATAATAAAATAATAATAAATGATATATAAAATAATTGATCGAAAATTGTTTCAATGAAAGTATAGAGAGTTTTGACAAAGAAATTGAACATAAATTACATTTTTATCAAACAAATAAATAACTTAAATAAATAATTATTTCACAATAAGCACCGGTAGGCAAACAAGAGTTTTCGGATGTTTTGAAAAAATAATTTCTTAATAAAAAATATTTTTTCAATAAATAACAAACGAATTATTGAATGATTTATACAATAAATTAACGAAAGGACAGCAATTTTTTTCATGTCTAACGTGACTGAAGTGTATATTGAATGCAATATTGAGGCCAACGATAAGGGAATGGTTTGTATGGTTTTTGGCAAAACTATTCAATTTTGTCGTCATATCAAACGCCAAACAACATAAGAAGCGATCGATTGTTCCCAAAGCTTGAGCTCAACAGGCATTCAGTTTAGCCTTCATTACAGCATATAATATAATATAATAATAATTCTCGACTTCTTTATTAAAAAAATTATATTCATCTCAAAGCCATTGCAAGCGATGATCACATCTGAGATCATCACTTATGTGAATCGCAAGTGAAGTCATGATTAGATAAATAATAAAACTGTGCCTAAAGTTAAACATCATTTGCTTTCATAAGCATTCAATTGAATGATACAAATGAAATAAAAGCTGTTTTTCTCTCTCAGTTAACAACAAATTAATGTCTTCTCTATTTTAAAACCAAAAAAATAAAGAGAAAAAACTTCAAAAATTTTTAATGGGTTTCAAAATGTTTTTAAACTTTAAATTCTTCACTATTTTTGTTGTTTGTCTTCTAAACCATTTTTTTATTCTTTTGCACATGAAATGCATTTATCGGACTCTAAGGTATATAGACTTGTAGTGAAACCAGGATTCAGGACAATAACCCAAATATTTTTTGGTCTAATAGTCAACAAATTATTATTTCTTCAGAAAATCTCTTCAGAAAAATGAAAACTTCTGTTTCATATCATAAGGTGTTTTCAAATGCTTTCACTATTTGAACAAAACTATCATTTTTTCATTTCTAAAAAAGTTCAAACAATCCATTCATTTATAATAAACAAGTTTTCGGACACAAATTCACACGAATATAATTTTAAATATTTTACGAAATAAAAATAAAAATAAATGTTTGCAAAGAATTCTTCATTTTTTTATTGTTTTAGTTCCAAGAACTCAAAAGTTATTCTTTGACTTTTAAAATATTTTTTGAAAAATTCTTTTAAAAATAAATATTTTGTAAACAGAGAAACGATTTATAAATTCAATCAATAATTTAAATCATTTGACATAAGAATTGATATTTAACTGAAAATCATTTGACATTCAGTTTTGCAATGTTTGAGCGATTGCTTGAAAAATGCATTAAATTGTGAACTAAAATTACAATGAATTTCTTCGTTCATAACAAGAGCTCAACAAAAGTGTGAAAAATCTCATTAAATGTGAACAAAAGTCTTGTTTAACGATTAAATAAAGTAAAGTTTGTCTCAAAGAATAAGTTAAACACTCGATTGGATTCGCTTTTGAAAATGATTTTTATTATTGACAAATATTTGTCGATCTCTTGGTTTCACAAAATATTTATGAATTTTTCAACACAATTGAGGACAAAATTAAATGAATTTTAAGACAATAGAAGTGATTCTTACCTTGAATTCAATGGATTCGGATGTGTTGGGAATGGCATTATCTGAGATATCATAGGAAATGACATTTAGATGAAAGAGTTTCGTCACTCAAAGTATATGTCTTTTAACTGAAAACAAACGAAACGACAAATTATTGAAAGAGTAATAAATTATAACAATCTCTGATTTGATAAGAATTCACATAATTGTGCTTTTTTTAGTCTTAACTCAAAGATAAATAGACTGACAGTTTGTTTGCCATACCTTTCAGATTACAGACCAAATGATGTAAACATTTTTCATAAATAATCCAATTATTATAGCATTAAAAATATAGATTTGATTCTAATATAGAGAATCGTTTCTCGACTTTATATGTGAATGAATGACAGACACAATAGTAATCCAGTGCTGACTGTGTATTGTATGAGAGCTGTTGGCTTTGGAGGCAAAGCAATGACTGCATACGAGTTTTGCTTTGGATCCGAGAGTGTTGTGGTTGAGGGCAATGGCAATGCAGTCCTCACTCAGTGAACATCGAATTGATTATTAGACTTAAAGCCAGTTTTTGATGGCTTGGATCGACTCTTAGTAACTAAAACGAGTCCCTCTGTCGCCAAACCCTATATCTGAAGATTTAAATCCAAATATTCATTAAATTATATCAAAAATGAAGATAATGTCCAAAAATAGTTGAGAAACGAATTATATATCAGTTTAGGATTTTAGCCAAAACTCAATTCACATTAAATTTTCTCAATTCATATTAAATATCAATTTCAGACAAAAAGTACTTTTGAACAAATTATTTGAAAAATTATTATAAATTCATAACAAAACTTGAAATGCGTTTGAGATGTGATTCAAATAATTGTAAGACTCATACAATTGGTTGAATGAAAAGCATTTTTATTATAAAAGTTATCATAAGTGAAATGAAATATTTTTATCAGATATAACATAAGATCCGCTTTTGGTATGTTTTTCATAAATGAAACCATAGTTTACAGTATATTACCTCTCATTCAGTCAATTGAAAGACATATAAATATATAAAAAGACGTCCAAAGCTTTGAATAATATTCTGTTGGTTTGAAAACTGATAAAAAGTTGTATTATTTCTCAATTACTTTATGATTGTATTTTAATTGGTTTTCCTTGAAATTTGTTTTCAAATGTACAGTAAAACTGAATATAAAAAACGTGACATAACATACATAACACAACACTTCTTCTCATTCTTTCCTTTTTCATTATATTCTCTATTATTTTAAATCAAAAAACATTTTATTTTCACTCAAGGCTTTTGTTTCGCTTAAAGAGAGGGTTCGTTTAAATTTATAATATTTTTTGGAAATTACATTTTTTTTAACTTAAATTCAATTCATTTTGTTTTACAGTATTTTTTGTTAACAAATTATAAGATTACACAACCATTTCCAGGGGTTAGAAATTAAACTGAAAAGGGATTATCGATTAGTTCTAAGGGTTTTATTTTAAGCAAAAGATTTTTTGAAACTTTTGTCAGATTTCAATTAAAATTAAAAAAACAAAATTTTCTATCAATTATCAGATTTTTATTTTATAAGATTTCGTTAATTTTGAAATTTTCTGAAATATTAATTTTAAAGTGAAGACAGAAAATGAGATTATCTCTCAAGTGATGAGAAATCTCTTCATTGAAATCAATTTTGTGATCGAAAGATGAAAACAAAGACTGAAGAAAATAATATTTTTATCAAAACTTGACTTAAAAGTTGTGATGACTTTGATTATCAGGTTTTGAGACATTTTCACAAAAAATATCAATTTTTATAAAAATATTTGTTGAAAATAATAATAATATTTGATTTGACATTAGTTTAGATATGACAAACACTTTTGTCTACCGGTGCCGACCTCGACATCTACCAGTGCACAGAAGTCGATGATCTGGAAATTTATTAATTCTTTTCATAAATATTTTTAATTATTAATAACAGTAAAGAAATTAGTTTTGGTTTGCATTAAATCAAAATCATTTTTGTCTCAATACTACTGAATAGGCAGACAATGCACAGGGAGGCCATGGGCACAGTCGGTGAACAACCAATATTGTTATTTTATGGTCGAAGCGATGAATTAATTTTAAAAATATGTTCACAACTAATACCAAAACTAACCGACAATTTGCTACAAAAGACCACTCATTTGGTATGAGTTGTGTTTTCCTCCGGAAGTGTATTATTAAGTGATTTGAAGAGAAATCCTATAAATAATACTAAATATAATTTCATTTAAAGCTATAAATGAACGATAAGTTTGTTTTTATTATGCATTTGAGTTTGCATTTTATTATCTCATTATTTCATTGATTATTTGAATGTGTTTTGTGTGAAACGAACCAAAGATTTGAATGCAATGAATGAATGATTAAAAATGAAATTATTTATTAAGAAATCACTAATAAATAGTAAATAATGTTTTCTAAATACAAATAAAAATTAAAGAATAAATGTCTTAAATGTCTAATTAATTATAAATAAATTTCAATCAATAAATAACTATTAAATTGAGTTCAAATAACAAGAATAAAATAATAAAAATCTTCACAAATAGTTAGTTATTTGAAGACTTGAACTAAAATAACACGAATTCAAATATTTTATTCAAAAGTTTTCAAAACATTTCCTATTATTTAAAGTTAAAACTCCTTTAAGGGATAAATCGTTTTTCTTTATTTTCAATTTGATTACAAAATCAAAAAAATATACCAAAAAAACAGTAAAATCACAAAAAGATTTGAATTCTTTCAATAAAAAAAATATAATTGATTTGAATTTAAAATTATTCAAATGAAGAGAAAACACATTTCGGCTCAAAATATAGCTATTTATAAAATAAATTCAATTATTTTTAATGACATAAACTTTTTGTGTTTAAATTAATTAAACAAATATTTTACAAGACTTTCATTACACCCAAACCTTTGGTTTTGTGAATTGACTTTTATTGCAATCACTCATAAAAATAATTTTTTTATATTTCATTTTTCATAAAAAATGGTTTTTTATTTAATTAATTATATCTCAAAATAAAAAAAATGTTTTAAAATATTTTTTCATTATTATTACAAAATAGATTTCTCAAAGAGTGAAGAGATTTTTTGTGGGCATTAAATTCATTATTCATTTATGGGTCAAAACACCAAAAATGATTTGATTTGGTTTTTGCATAAAAAATATTTCTTTTTCATCAATTTTTTCAGCCTTTTTTGCATTCAATTCATTTAAAATATATTCAAAAATGAATTCAAAACACAATTATATAAGAAGAAAATATTTCTAAAAAATTAAATACAATTTTTTGCTTAAAAATTTGATAACAATTACTAATATTTAGTCTATGAATGAGTAGTGAATGAGTGGGTGAATGAGTAGTAATAGTTAGATATGAATTATTGTGATTTTGTTGTAATCGCTGAAAAAGGGGTTATTTTGAACAAAAGTATAAATAAAAATAGTTTGCAGTCGTCGATGAAAACAATTTTATATGACATTTAAATAACATTGAAGTTATATATTATAAAAATTGAAAGATTTTGTTCACAATTCATCAAAGTATTGATTGTGTGTCAGAAAAGTTGAATTATTACCAAAAAGTTGTTTCAAAAACAATTCAAATATTTATTTCCTATAAAAATGAATTTAATCGATGAATACGTTGTGTAAAATCACATCAATTTAAGTAATATCTGAATCGAAATAACAATAAATTTTGATTTTATTTATTCTTTGATTACAAAAGTATACACTTTTTTATCACTACTTTTTTCAATAAAGAGCTTAAAAGTATTATTAACTGAAAATCTGTTTTTCTTAATCTTTTAAGAATTTTTTTTATACTGAAATGAATATTTGTTTTGAAGTTTTGAAGTTTTGAAGTTTTGAAGTTTTATTGTTTGCTTGTTTTTTATTTTTATTATGTCTTTGGTTATCGTCGCTAAAGATTACAGAATATTTTATCGTACACTTTGTGAGGCAAAAGTCAATGTCATTCATGAAAAGTAATTCAAATTTATTTTTAATATTTTTTGTTAATTCGTTGACAATTAAAAGACTGTTAATAGAGTTAATTAAAAAATTTTAAATTACTGAACAATAAAATGAATTATTTAAAAATTAATTAAAAATTCATTAGAAATTCATTGTCTGAATGTTTTATTCATTTATTCGAGTCATATATCAATTGAATAAAATATTAATATAAGAATCAATGAATGCCTTTCCCATAGGTTCCCATAGAATGCAAACCACAACCTAATAAACCAGATCTCTGTTGAAAGCCATTTATTGACATTAATTTTGAATATTTATGTGAAAAGCATTTAAAACAGACATAAATGATTTGATTATGAAATCAATTAATTATATAATGCATTCATTCGTTGGAAAAATCAAATAAATTGCTATTCATTTATAAGTTTATAAATCGTTTGATAAATTCAAATGTTTTTCAATCAAAGCAAACATTCAGTTATTTATAACAAAATGAGACAATTTTTGACATTTGATATTAAAAATAAAATATTTTATATTTATATTATTTTTCTTATAATGTAATAATATTTAAGAAATGTCATCTTATAGAGGATTGAATGACCAAGGTTAATGTTAAATTATTTCTAAGTCTCTTCCTCTTCTAAACGACGAAAAGTTTTGGTCAAAACAATATTCCGTTTTTAAATGCCATTTGTTTTACTTCATTGAACTCAAGCATAAATGTCATAAACATTAGATTTATGTGTTTTATAGTATATGCGAATTCATTGTCAAAAATTTGGACACATTTTTGTATCTGTTATTTAAAAGTGATTATTCAGTCGTGTCTTATGTTATCGAATAAGTATTCACCAAAAAAATGTTAATACTTTCAAAAGCAACTCAAAGGCAATTGAATTGAATTTGGATTCAATCCATAATTTGCAGTCAATTGTATGGGTTTTGGTCAACACAACCAAAACTCATATCAAGACTTCCGTTCAGTTCTAAGAAATGTTTGACTCAAACTTGATTTTATTGAGACTAAAAGCACTCAAAAACGAGTAAATTATATGTTTTGAAAAAATATTTACAATTATATCAAACATTTTGTTGAGTTTTGAAGAATTTCCCCCTTATATACACACCTATGATATGCCATAAGAAGTTGTTTTGAACTAAATATAGAGTTTCACTAATGTTTAGATCAGAGGAATAGTTTGTGTGTCGAAAATAGGATGTATTAGCCATCAGAGGAGAGTTGCTTTGAGGTCAGGGGTAACAATATTTAGGTTAACGTTCATTAATAATGAATATATTTTTCATTTAAAGTATTTTTATTAAATAAAAAAAACACAGAAATCATAACAATAGTTAACTTTAGACAAAACTTAAAATACTATCTCTATTACAACGAACAAAACGTTGGCTTCATTTGAATGGTTAGCCCTAAAGGTATGACTCTCTGTACTAGACAATAGCCCAACAAAGGGAAGTCCGATTAGGGATGAGACACACTCTCAATAACTTTCATCAATCGATTGAAAGTTTGTCAACAAATTAATCGCTATTTTGTTAAAATTGTCGTAAAGTAAAGCAAACAAACATTGATTGAAAAGTCTTATGAAAAGTACAAAAAAGTGAAAATAATATTAATATAACAATTGAATGAATGTAAACAAAAATGATTAAATTGTTTGCATTAATAGTAAAAAAATTTACTTCACATCAAATTAATATCAAAAAACCATTTCATTTGCAATAATAATGTTTTACGAGTTTTGAAAAATACAGAAATTCTTCGCCTGAGGGGTTGGGCGAACACATACCAGTGAAATATTTTTAGGGGTTATATGAAATTAAGGGAACATAAGAAAAATAATCTATTCTTTTGTATCGATTTATTAAAGGATATAAAGTTAAGACTTCCTTACAATAGATCAAACATTTCATACAAAGCCATCAAAACTATTATGGATTGCAATGTATTTCACAACAAATTTCAATCAAATGATTACTAATTAAAATTAATTTACTTAAAGACGAATAAAATATATTAAAATCATTTTGATTAAAGATTTTTATCTTTAGAATAAAATTGATTAAAACTAAAAATTCAATGACTTTTCAATTATAAAATTATGTTCAAATTATTGTTAAAATTCATATATTTTTTATATATTTCATGAACTTTTGATTTAATAAATTTGAAGTAAAATGCTTTTCACAAACCTTTCGATTGATGACCATTTGGTCCAATAGTGAACTTTCACTTTTCTATTCAAACATTCAATTCATGTAATATTTGAGCGAATATTAAGTTTTACTTTCAATAAAAGTTGTTATTATTATAAGAATAGCTGTGAGAATGACAGACAGTCTCTCATGAAGTTTTAAACTCAAAAACCATTTGCAGACTTTTCTGAGGCTTTTGTTCCTCAAAAACCTGTAATCAAGTGTTTGAAGTTTGCGGCGAAAGAGCCGGTCCTTTGCGTCATCTTTTGGTACGATTCACACATCCATTAATAAAAAAAAATTAGATAAAAATTGGACACAAATTTCAATTTTGAATTTTTGCGATTTTTATTTTAATTCATTTATTTTTCTTTGATTTAAAGCATTTTTTATCTAACAATCGCAACGACATCAGAAATGTCATAACAATTGTATTATAACTAAAATTACAATTATATTTATATTCTTTTCATTAGAAAAACATTCAATCGTTTAATACAAACAGTCATTCATTTCGTTAAATAATTTTCTTTAAAATTATACTAAATATTAGCAAAAATTGTTTTCATTTTAAATAGACTTTTAATATTTAATAGAATTTATATTTATATTAAATAATAAATATTTTTATATCTCTTCTAAAACTGTTCGACTTTTCGGTTAAAACTTTTTTGAATTATTGTTTGTAATAATAATTATAATAATATCTAAAATTAAGTTCAAAATATTGTTTTAAAGACAACTTCTTTCTATTGAGTCCTGTATTAAACAATAATTATTATTGATTTTTGGGTAACATTTAAAATACAATTATTTTCACGAAAAACATTATAAAAACCATTTTAAGATTTTTCAGGGGTTTGAAAATGAAAAATAAATTCAAATCTTATTTAATTAACAATTTTTTCGTTTTTATTATACTCTGTATTAAAGGTTAAAATAGTTTTATCTTTTTGTTTGTCAACGAATGGCAGCAAATATTTTATTGTCTGATTTGACTATAATTTCAGTATTTTATATATTTCTGAGACTTTGTTAAAACAAAAATACAATTATTTTTTAAAAAAATAAAATCAAATGAAATGAATGAAAACATTTCAATAAAATATTAAAAATGAATTATATTTTCATAAAATAACTATTAAAATATCAAATGAAAAGTCGAAACGAATTGATGTCTGTTTTCATATGAATATAAATATGGATTAAATACTGTTATGTCATTACAGTCGGAATGACTTCAATCATCAAAAATAACCAATATTTCAAACGAACGAATGAATGGCTTTTTATATAAATAGTGAGTGTTTTTGAGGTTTAGACACATTTTAGAAGCGATTCATCAAAATATTGATTAGAATAACGTCTTCTTAACAGTCAAAGGGATCTCTTGGACTTCAATCCCATTCAACGCATAATATTTGGCATCGATTCCAATGAATCTATGGATTGTGAGCACCGATAGTCCAAAACCCCATTAAATAACATTTTATCAAAAATTCTTTGCCTTTCTTTAAATCTAATGTTTTGATCAAATGTTTAAACAAATTTCGTTTCAAACATATGATTATAAACACGAATGAGTGGTCATCACATCGTAAGGAACGGCTCCTAATAATGAGTGGTCATCACATCGTACGATACGGTCCTTTCATTTTCAGGTACTGTATGACCAGAGATGGCCCGCCGTTCACGATATCGGTCGGGATTTGAGATAACGGACAGTTCTCTATAGACATAATTTGCAAATTCGCACAAAGGGCTAACTCGAAGGGGAGGGAATGGAGGTTTGGGTTGTCATTGATGTACAGCGATTCGAGACTTTCCAAAGTGCCTGAAATTAATCATTCATTTATTGACTCAAATCATACCAAAGGACACAAATAATACCGATTTCTTCGGGGATTGAATTTAAGTTGTTTTCACCGACACTCAAAAACGTCAGTTTCGACAGGTGTCCGATCGCTCGGGGAAGGGATGACAACTGATTGCTCTGAACAATCAATTTCTGGAGTTCTCGTAAAAAACCTGAAAAACAGATGACAGCAAATGAGTGACAATCGATGTATGGGTGTCTGAAGTGGACAGGAGTGTCAGGCCATACCTATTTCGTTGGGAAGGGCCTCCAGTTTGTTCTCTTCTAAGTCAAGAATCCTTAACTTTCTCAGATTTCCTATAGTCGGGGGCAGTCGACGCAAGTTGTTGTTACTGAGGATCAAAACCTCCAGATTCTCCAAATGTTGAATATCTTCGGGAATTTTGGTCAACTGATTAGTGCCCAGATTCAGCTCAACCATATTAGTCCAGGTGCCGATGTCGAGGGGCAGTGATGTGAGCTGATTGTCTTTCATAATAAGCTTGGTCAGATTGCGCGCCCGCGAGAATATTCCGAATGGTATTTTGTTAACCTTATTGTGTTCGAGATTTATTGACTGCAAAGACATTACAAACCATTCATTGATTGTGTCATTAGTTGTCATTCAATGGTCTCACATAAACGTTACAGAACTGGGAGGGCCCGCCCACGGGGTAGGACGTGAATTGGTTTCGGGAGAGCGTCAAAGTCGTCAAATTGGACAGACTGGACAGCAGTCCCTCTGGCAGTTGGCACAGGGAGTTGTTCTCCACATTGAACTCAGTTAGGTTTATACAATTGCTTAATGTCTTCGGCACTGATATCAGGCGATTATATCTGAAGACAATTCAAACAAATCATATATTAATTGCAATTCAGTTTTCGTTCAAATAGTCAACAAATTCAATACAAGTCTTGAATAAAACAATTCAAATATCTCTCAATTGATAAAAATTATCTCAAAAATATTGTTTAAATCACACCATCCCTTCCCGTCTGAAACCATCCTAACTCTAACTTCAGACATAGAAAATGTCCTATCCTTTGATGTAGTGAAGGGCCAGTCGTGTATTATTCATATATAGAGTTATATATAGTTTAAAAATTATGCAAAAAATAAATTATTTTAATTGAAAAATATATATATTTGAAAATTAATAAATTGCTTCATTGAATAAATACCTTGAAGTACCTTGATCATTTATAGCTATTAATATTGTTCAAGAATTCAATATATTTTATAAATCAATTCATTCGTTACTTTTTTATCATTTCATTTTGTATTTATATATTGTATTTTTAATTTAAAAATACTTATTGTTTACACATATTCTCCAACTAAGCCCCGGGTCTTATAATGTATAACAGTTTTGATTGTATTCAACAATTGTTGAGAAATGACATTAAATTCATTTAATATTCAATATTTTGTATATTCTTTACACAAAATTAGATGAGAAAAAAGTGTTAAAAGATTTAGAGGAAAGGGATTGAAATTTCGATAATTGGGATAAAATATATTATTTGTAACAGAATTGGACACAGAATATAACTAGAGATGAGTTGAGTGGATGTCATAACAATACAGTCCTACAAATGACTCTCATATAAAGAATATGTAATATTTTTGTTATTTAAGAATATTTTTATTCACGTTATAATTAGTTATGAATTCTTAGTAATTATTCTTAACAACAAATTCTTAATAACTTTCCATATTATTGAAGACTTTCGGAAAGTTTTTATTAAATTGTGGATAAAAACCGTAAACAAAATTCTTTTCATCAATTGGTTTAATGTTTTATAGATTTGGAAAATTGTTTTTTATGTTCAGTAAATCAAAAACATTTATAGGTTTTGTTTTATGGATGAAATTCTAACAAATGTTTTACAAAAATCAAATAAATTATTTAAAAATTAATTAAATCTTAGATTTTTTATATAAAACCATTTAATTAATTGAATTGTTATCGAAATTTATTTTATTTTTTGCAATTATATCAAATTAGAGCCATATTAAGGGAACGGTAGTTCATATAGACATACATTTTGTCTTATATAAGATTTTTAGTGTCATTTAGCGCAGGCCTATATATGTCTGTTCCTCAACATCACTATTAAATCCTTTTTGAAAGATATTGAAAAATATTTACTTATAATACAAGCCATTAGTAAATAGAAAATTAATTTTTTTTATAAAACAACGAAAAATATCTCATTATTTATGAATAAAATTAATTAATAAGAAATATGACGAATATGACCAAGATAATCAATTTTGAATACAGCAACATTCAAATTAAGGGGTAGTTTTAGAAAAGCGATAATAAAAGCATTCATTATTAGTCAATTAAAGGGTTTGAAATGAAATGACATTTTATAATAAAATGAATTTAAAATGCAATTTGAGTTCAATATTAAACTAAAGAATCAGGTGTTAATCACAATGAAATAAGAGCTAGATCATATTATCAATCATTCTAACTACAGGTTATAAACAATTAATTGTTAGTTATGTTATATATTCAAAAATATTCTCAAAAATAACATTAATTGACTTTAAATCTTATTTTCATTAATAGATTATAAATAATTGATTGAATTTTTGACATTTAATATAAAAATATTTATCATTTAATTCATTGAAAACAAAATATTTTCAATAAATTAGGGGTAAATATAATGAAAAAATGATTAGAAATAAATATAAGAATATTATTAAAATGAATAAATAATTAAGAAATTCATTGAAAAGTGAATACAATGTCAAATGAATGACAAACCAAATAATCATTGATTGCATTCATTAACCAAAGGGTCAGGAATTGAATGAACAAATGAGAAGACAATGAATACCTGAGTCCAAGTCGAGTCAAATTGGATAATTGTCCTATGGTTTGAGGTATGTCTACCAACTCGTTGTGTTGTACGTCTAATGTCGACAATTGAACACAATTTCCGATTTCTTTAATCATATTCAAAACAATGCAATCAAAGGTAATGTCAAACCAGGGATCAAATGCAAACCGTTTGGTAGATGTTCTAAATGGTTGTTAGAGGCGTCTAATGTGATCAGTTGTACCAGTCTTCCCACCCCTCCCGGCAACTCTCGGATCTTATTCTCCCTAAGACTAAGCATTGTTAGGTTCTATGGGATCAACCGTTCCATCGAAACCACGATTAGAATTAATGGTCAAAACAATCCACAATTGGTTTTGTCTTACCGTTAACTTCGAGATGTTTTCGCCGACTATTTTGATGCGATTGAAGCGAAGGTGAAGTGTTGTCAGAGATGTCAGTTTGTAGACCACATCCGGGATCTGTTCAAAGATAGCACACAATGGATCACATCATTCAATGACTCATTCACTCCAATAAGACCTCATTGAGTTTGTTGTGCCTCAAGTCCAGCACTTTCAATGACCTAAGGTTGGACAGGGAGTCGGGAAGGCTGGTCAACGAGTTCTCATTGACGGCCAGCATCTGGAGGTTCACTAAATGTCCGATTTCTGGAGGAAGTGTCACTAATTTGTTTTGATATAAGTAGAACTCAACCAAATGTGTCAGTTCTTTGACAGAATGGGGAAGTGTTGTGAGACTACACTTTGTGAGGTCGAGTCGTGTCGAGCCCTCGTCTTTGCAGCGCTGGAACTCCTTATCGACGTCCAGATCGGCCTGTAATGAGTGCTTCTTTCTGGTGGCGGGTTTGGCCTTGGCTTGGCCAGGGTGGTGGATCATCACCTGCTTGGGTCTCACTGATTGCAATTCCCCACTCACTCCAACTGATGACAACTTCTTCTCCTAAACAAATACTCATTGATTAACGGATGCAATGATTGTCTGAATTAGGTTTCAGTCAAACCTTTGCTCTCAATAATTGCAAACAATTTCCCAAAAATAAATCCATTTTTTGTTTTCAAATATTTATAAATTATATTCAATTTTAAAAAATTTTATGAATGAAATTCAACTCTAATATCACTTATAAATAACAGTATTTTATTTATGTTTAATTAAAAGAAATTTAATATTAAATTAAAACTAAAATAATTAAAAAATTCAAATAAAACTTAAGAAAATTGTCATTAATTTAGGGCTTAATTGAAAAGCAATTTCTTATGAATGCATTGAAGATAAAAAATCATTGAATATTTGAACTTTTTGTCTAACTTTATATGAAATGTCATTTTATAAAATTTGGCAAAAGTTGAACTTTTATTGAAACCAAAGTGTATTTGTTTTTATTTTTTGCTTTAAGTTAACAAATGTTTCATTTGATTAACATATCATTCATTCATCAAAAATGATAACAATTTTGAGTCAATATTAAGGCTAAAAATAGTAATAATTTTGTCTTTTTATTCAAAATTTGAGGCAATTTTAAAGTGAGTCAAACTTTCGCACATTTATTGTAATTGATTCAAATGTTTGCTAACAAATACCCCTCAATCAGGGGGTCATTTCATGCGTCAAATAATTACAAATATTTGACATATATTTATAAATTGTTTTGTAATCAAATTTTGAGTTTTAATCAAAAAAGTCAAATAATGGCCAAAAAGTGCTTACCTTTGGATAGTCTTTGCTGGTGGAAGGGGAGGGCTGGTCGAAGGGGGTCTGTTGGCCCTCATCGCCACCACTTGCAGCACCGGTACGTTCGGGCACTGCCATCACAGAAGGGCCGGCCTCTGATTCAGGTGATGATGGACTTATAGAGGGGCTGATGACTGACTTTGCGCCCACCTGTTGGGGCACTTCAGGCACAGGTATGTCGACCTCTTTCTTTTCAGTGACCTTTCCCTTGGTGTACTTTTTCATCCCCTGTCCTTTATAGCCCTGAAATGGACTGTTTGTTGTGAACTGTATTTTGATTTTGTGCACAAATGTATTGTTTAGGACAACAAGTCATGCCTTTATTGTTTGTAAGGCTGTCATCGTCGCTATGACGACCAAAACTTTTACGTTTGGCTCACATTTAAAACGTAATCGTTTTAATCAATGCCTTTCACTCCCTCTCAATGAGGGGTCACTCGGGGTATACACAGCCTATACTCGGTTACAGGTGTGGGGTCTGGCCTGTGATGGGCTCACATGAGGACAGACGGCATGGATTGGGGTAATGCAAACGGATGTGAGACAATGAACTCAGACAATTGATGGAAAGGGAATGGCATGAGAAGGGAAGGTAAGTCTGTGTAAACTGTGTATAGACTGTGAATGCATTACAAATGATATGTTTTGAACATATATTTCAATGTCATTATTGATGTTCAGTCAACTCATACCATATGATTGCATACACAATGCTATACAACAATAACGTGTCAAATGGTCTCAAATGTCAGACCTAATGTCACACCGAAAGGCCGGTGTTATGTGTGGCCAAAACATCACATTCAGGGGTATAAATGTGGGAAAGAGTCATACAATTTGTATAAGTTTAAGTCGAGCCTCACTTACAGCGAGTGTTGGGTCGAGTGTCGCGCCCTCTGTGTCCGACTCTCACAGTCAGGGCTATAGATATGAACAATGAATTGATTGCAAAGTTTGAGAGAAATTATTGCAATCAATTGCAAACGATTTGCTAAACACAAAAAAAACTTGAATTGCACTGAATTAAGACATAATATAACTATATTTTGCACAAAAAGCATATATTTTGGACTAATATTGCATTTGAATATGAATTAAAGTGAGAGCTATTTTGCAGACGACTTGACTCTACGAAAACAGTCGTGAAATTACAACTGCTATCCATTGCGCCGACACTACTATTGATAGTAAGCCCAGATGTGACGTCAGGGGGGCCTCACTATGTCTGCCCTCCCCCTCCAAAATAGGTCATCCGGGCTCGCGATGAACTAATTCGTGATCAGGCAGTGGCGTAACCATCGATCGATGGGCACTGGGTTTGCACTGGAGATCATATGAGACATTGATTGCAAATATATCAACGAATTGATTGCAGTTGTCGTTAATGCCATTCAATGACACATTGAGTACATTATCAATGAATGGCTACACCTCTGACGCCTACCTCTTGCAGGTCCGGACAACTGACATCTCGTTCAAGGATGAGCTCATGGAGTGTAGTGCGAGTGTTGGCGGACAGGGATAGGGATGTGAAGGACAGGGTTATGGGGACAGGGTTGAGGGTGTAGGGCAGGTGTGGAGGACAGGGATGAAAGGGTTTGATTGAATGATAACTTTTGTTACAATATCTCAAAACATATCAATGAATGCATTAATAGTTTTGTCATTAAATTCAATTCACTAAACATTTTACAAACAATTCATTTGAATTTAAATCTCATTTCAAATGTATTTTGCATTTGATTCATGAAAATGTATTTCAAATATCACACAAATGATTGCATTTGATTCCAAGGTTAGTTTGAAAGATAATTAAGTCATTTGATAATTGACTGAAAATATCTCTGGTTTTGGTCTTCAAATGTCTTAACCATTATTTGTTTTAAAGATAATAATTGAATGCTTTTTACGATTGATTTCAACAGAAAACCTAATATATAAATGATTAGTACTTTTGGTCTCAATTACACTAATTTTGGTTTTGAATTATTGTTTTCATTTTCAATAAAAATATCGATAAATATATGAAACAATTTTTTATAAAGAAATTATTAAAAAATGATTGCTTTTAAAAGTAAATAACTTTTGGAAAAAGTAATAAAATATATGAAATTAATGAAATTAAGGACCAAAAGAACAACCGGAAATGCATTAGATTTGAAGGATAAGAACAACTCATTAATACAATTATTTTTCAACTTTTCTTATATTACTTAAAAAACTGTTATTTCAAAGAGAGATGAGAGAGAGATGAGAGAGAGAGAGAGAGA
>JAQIXR010000155.1:0-45723 GCA_034700825.1 Quadroppia sp. Gr-Ori-00064 | reverse complement strand
CAATCCATTGATATATGAATACAATTGTCTTCGATTCAAACCATTCAAATCAGTGTTAATTTCACTCATTTTTAACTCTAATAACAAATCAAAACTAATTTCAATATCAATAACAGTAAGTTAAAAAAAAGTAAACAAATGTTTTCACACATAAAGTATGTCCTATAATGCGATTCAATGGCTATTGAAGTCATTGAAGTCATTCACTCAATATGTCAGCAGTTTTTGCGTCACTGAAAACCACTTTAATTTGTGTCAAAATTTCAATGTTTTCGACAATTATTTGACAAAAATATGTCTCAAATCTATAGTAAAGACTCTTTCGATCGTTTCGGCGACGATTTGATGACAGTTCTGTTGAGTTATCTCTCATTTGAAGACAAATTCAGATATGAATGTATTTCACGTCAATTCAAACGATGTGTTTATGAAAGACAGTATCAGCTGATCATTGATGACAACATTTGCCACAAATTGGTCGCCGACAGAAGTAGTGGACGTTTGGGTCACGTCTTAATCAATTTGAACGCATTTCAGACAATTTTGACCAAATGTCCAAACATTTCATACTTTGGTTATACGAAAGTCTATACAAATCAACGACAAGTGTTTGAGTCTGTCATCAAATACTGCAGACATTTGGTGGACATCGATTTGGATCTGAAGAACTTAAGCGACCGAACGATTGAGCTCTTCTTCACGAGATGTGGTCCACAGTTGCGGAGAATCGCATTCAAACCACTGTTTAACAACTTTGACAAAAATAATCTCCAATTGTGTCCGAATGTCAGAGCATTGGATCTCTTTTTCGTCAAAGACCTGTCGCTTGTGTTCAATGCAAACCAAAGTCACGTTTTGTTCAAAAAGTTGACTAAAATTAGGTTTCGCTTGAATTCAGGGGATTTAAAGCGCGTTAAACATGTGTTTGAATGCAATGAATGGTTAGAAAATGTGAACATTTTTATGAATAGTAATTGCAGTAAAAAAGAGACAAAAGTTTTGATCAAATTATTGGCTAATATTAAACGCCTGAAGTGTTTGGTTCTGATCATACCTATGGATACGGTCTATGATAGCACTTTTGGCCAATTGTTGAGACAATTGCCTCAGAATTGTCCAAAACTGAAGAGTTTTTCCTTTCATATGAAAGTGAAATATTGTTCACAAAAAACAGATATTTTGAATGAAATGAAATGCTTTTCGCGATTAAAGCGATTGAGTTTACGGTTAACTTCGACCGAAGTCTCGACTCAATTTCAATGTCTTTCCGGCGAATCACTCAAACAATGTCCAAATTTGACGCATTTGACACTAAATGTCGGTCTTATGAGCGATGTCTTCTTCAAAGACATTAGCGTTTGTCTACCGGAACTCCAATATCTGGATGTGTTTCAAGTGAATACAGAATCGTATGAATTGTCTCTCAATTGGTTGACATCTTCACCAAAACTACAGACTTTGCGTTTTCATTACTTCCATAACTTCTTCGGATTAAAGCCATTATTAATGAACGAATCGATTATTAATCAATTTATGAATAAATGTCCAAAAATTAAAAGTTTTTATTTCAGTGATAAAACATATGTCAAAAGTGAATGAATTGTTGTTTAAATGTTTTTTTGTAAAAGTTTTATATATTTTGTTAATTAATTGTAAAAAATTTGTTATAAAAATATAAATAAATATTCAATGATTGAGTAAAATATCATTTTTTAAGACTCTTAACATCCATTGCAATCACAACCCCCACAGCCATCACAACCCCCACAATCGCCACAGCCATCACAACCCCCACAATCTCCAGAGCCATCACAGCCTCCACAACAGTCACCTCCCCCTCCATGACCACAATGACCGCAATCACATCCATTGCAATCGAAACAACAGAGGAGAGAGTGATGGCCAGAAGGGTTGTTATGATGACAACAGCCCGAGTCATGAGAAGTGTGGTTATGGATACAACATATGAGGCATACATCACAACAGCCGTCCCTCCCGTCAACGACAGTGACATTGTTTCTGCTAATACTCTTCGGTTGAGTCGTTATGATGGGAACGGTGTTTATAGTGTAGACGGGCTGTTGTGTGACCACAGTATTATCACTCCTCTGTTTGTCTCTCTTCTCGAGTTGGATCCCATCGACATCAACGTCGGAAAGTGCGCTCCTTTGGATGCCATCCCTTTGCCAATTGTTTTGCATGAATTCAATGTGAAATTTATTGAGTTCTGAGCCGTCGACGCAGTATTCTGGAGACCCGGTCTCTATTTTGAATTCTGGATCGCCATAACTGTCTTTCCTGTTGTTCCCATTCATGTCTATAGGCTTTGATGTGAATTCTCTTCTATTGAACTGAAATCTGGAGTCAGATATGTCTGGAGTGGGCGATGAAATGGCTTCAAAGCTATCCGAATGTGGTCTCGAATTATGATTAATATTTACGTTAATTTCATTCATATCTTATAAAACACTTTTTGAAGAATTGATTGACTTTTTATATTAAGAAATTCTTTTGAAATTCTTTAAGTAATGGAAAAAATGGTTTTTATCGTAAATATTCATTTCACGACTGAATGTAATTGTGTTTAAATTTCATTATATTTTATTATAAGTTGTGATAAGTTTTTATCACATATTGTTTGATAAATGGATTTGAGAAACACCTCACAAACACTGATAGCATTTGTGTGTTTCTGTGCAAACAATTGAACTTTGGCTCAAATGAAATCACTTTTAGGATATTCTTTGTGTAATCAACTCTTTCATCAAATGTGTGTCAATTGATATTGCATTCAATTAATTAATGTTTAATATTTTCTGACATTTAATGCAATCTTTATATATATTACAACATTTCCGACCAATAGATTGAAGTGAATAATAAAAAATTCTTTAAATCATTGCAAACAAAAATAAAGTAAAGAATAAATTGTTTTTTTAGTTTTTCACTCAATTTTTGTTTCGACGATAAAAAAGCAGTGATTTATTTGCCATAAGTTTATGTAAACTCTGTTTATATTTTTATTTTATAATTTCTTTTCAATTAGTTCACAAAACGTCTAAAAACTAAAAGTGTTTTTGATATTTGAAAAGTCGTTTTGAAATACTGTCGTAAAAAATATATTTTTTTATTTGCATTTTCATTGAGTATTCAGTTTTCAGAAGTGATTTAAGTTTTCTTTTCACTGACTCTAATGTAAAATATTTGACAATTTTGCTGAAAATGTATTCAATGTTTGAATTCTTCAAAGACTTCAAAATTAATTGATTTTTAATCATTTATTGTCAACTAATCACTACTTCTTTGCAAAATGTAATCAAATTTAAAGACAAAAAAATCGTTTTTGAAGTCAAAACAATCAGATATAACAAAGACTTGGCTTTTGATCAAAAATACTTTACGAGTGAATGATTTCAAAGATTTATTTATAAAATATTTACATAATATACGAGAATTTCATCAAATGTTAGACTATTTTATATATGTTATGACATTAACGCTAATTATAAACGATTTAAAGACTTTGACTAAAAGAAGATTAAGAGATAAATGTTATTAAAATGATTTTTAAATAAATATTTCTTATAATTCACTAAACAATTATAAAAATTATATTTCATTTTACATAAAAAGTTAAGAAATTTTTCATTTATAATGAAATGTTAAATAAATGTCTTATTAGTGAATAATGTGTTAATAATTATTGTTTACGAATAATATAAATCAAAAGTAATGCTAAAAATACTGTCTTTTACAGAATAGGAATCAAATGTGTGTTTGTCTTGTCTTAGATGACGATCCCTTTGACGGTCAACTCCTTCACTCTCTGTGCTCTCGGCCTCTGATGGTTGAGCTGATCGTTGAGTTCACATAATTGTCTGAGAAATCCGACATTCGGTAGAATTGATCGATATCTGCGAACCTGTGCCACAGATTCCTGTGCAGTGAGACCACGTTTTATCATCAGATATGCCAACACAAGAGTCGCCGACCGACTGATGCCTTCCCCACAATGAACCAAAACTTTGCCCCCTTTTCGGATGCCTTCGTGTATAAAATCCGACGCTTTTTCAAAATGTTTGTATAAGGGAAAGATAGTTATGTCGAGCGCTTCGATACCCATGAACTCAATATCAGAGCTTCGATAAAATTCTGGCGAAGTATTCACTAAAGAAAACGACTTGTCTTTACCACAACTGGCGTTCAAGACATGAGTTACTCCAAGACGTCGCAGGAGTTGCAGACAAATGGCTGTTGTGCTGAATATTGATATTATAATTGATTTTTGAACAAATATTTCATTTCTTAGAAATTATTCGTTGAATAAAATGTTTAAAAAATTTCTAAAATTCTTGAAATTCTTACCCATCGCTGATATAGAGATTAGGAAAGACCTCATTGTAGGGCTCAGTCGGTAGGAAATAATAGCCGGCGTTCGGCTTTGTTATGATATCAACCAATTCATTTGGTGTACACGAGGGTGAAGGGGTTCGCCACCAACTGCTCGATGAATACATCACTTCAATAATAACTGTATTTTTCGCAACCGATTTCAATGTCAGACAAAATGAAATCAAACCATTATTACAAATATCTTCTGATGTTTGTAATTGTCTGACAGTTATTCACATAAAAATCCATTCAAATAACAAAAGTTTTCCGAATAAATTTCTGCAGAATATTCTGTCAAAAGAGTTGAACATTTTTCTCGTGACGAAAGCCTTTGAAGACTAATACTATTTGTGAGATTTGTGGCTCATTTCCAGCACTTTGTTTGCGTCATTCAATGGCATGACTTTGAGATACACTGAATAGATATGAGAAGAAAATAAATAAAAAAAATGTTTTGAACGATATGTTTAGAGGTTATGTCAGAGCATAGCCTTAAAAATATTTGAGAGGATTTTTATGTTAAAAATAGTTGAAAATTAATACAGACTTTTTTATAGGTCTGTCGGACGGCTATTGGGTTACAAAGTATACAGAATAGAGAATATATTCTTGTTGTGAATACACCTGCTATACATCAAACTGGGTCTATTAATATCGCCTGTTCCTCATCGCCTCCACATGTAGTGATCATACGACAGATTTGTCATAACTTTTTGTTGAAATCAGTTATGAATTGGTAACAAAAGTCACAAAAATCCAAATTTGTTAATAAAAAACATTGAATGAATCAATCATTTGTGGGAAACGATAATACATTGGAAAGAGGTGTAGGCGTTATATGCGTTCAGATTATTAAAGAATTTAAAAATTCAAATATTATTATAAGAATATTATATATCAATCAATATTTAAAACCATTTTTTGACTGAAATAATTATTTATTTATTTAATAAAAAGGATTTCATTCTTAAAAATGTTTAGGAATTTACAACTTATTAATGGATTTTCAAACATTTCATTTGAAATTCAAATTTTGAATAAAGTTATTAAACATTTATTACAGAATTTAAAAGATTTTTTTGAATTTTTAGAATAGTTTTAAAGTTAATAACAATAAAAGCAAAGAATTTTTGTTGCATTTAATTGCACAAAATTAGGAGAGAATTGATTTTTAATCGTTGTCTTTAATGGTCGATAAAAGCCATTTCCAAAGACATAAAGACAACAAAATTCTTGTCTAAACCGCTTTAAAAGAGTAAATGACATTTTTGTACAGAATTGCGAAGAAATAATCGTTTCATTCTTTGCATTTGAATCGCATTCACAGAATATTTTTTAATGTTTTTGTTTGAATTGAATTTCTCTTTCAATGCATTTGATTGTATAGTAAATTGTATTTATAGATGACATTGAAATTCCCTCCAAATATGTCTTCGCGTAACACATATTCACCACTTTAGACATCGGTGTCGTATTCGCAATGAATGAGAAGTCACTTAATAGTGAACCCAAATCTGTCAGAAAAAGGGGCCGAAATGTGTTGAAAACATTTGATTTATAGTGAATGTTATTATAAAAGATTAAATAAAAGTTTAAAATAATTAAAAACACTTTTATTGTTGAAAAAATAAGATTTTTTTGACAAACAATTATAGCATGAATTTAAGGGGTATTAAAAAAAGGAATTGTTTTATAATTTTGAAAAATATTAGGTTTGAAATACAGTCAAATAAAATATAGAATATATGTATTGATGAATAGTTTGGTTCACTTTTGAATGCATTTTCAATCAAATCGCAATTCAAACAAAAATGAAATTTTATTTTAAAAATGAATTGTTTTAAAAATTTCAAAACAATATCTTTTTTGTTATTCAATGAATTCAAACAATTATTGATTAAAATAGAAATCATTTTGAATTATATTCACCAAAAGAACTGTCACAATGAAAAAGAGTGTTAGATTCACCCCAAGCACAGGTAGGTCTTCGTTCGGTGCGCCGACAGGTAGTGGTAGATACAGCGGAACAAGTGTTGGATCATATGATCCATATTCTGGGGGTCAGGGCATTGAAAGCGCAGATCAATTTGACTTATTTAGTCCAGGTCAAGGGGCTGTGGGAGGGTATGACCCTGATGATCCATTCGAACCCAATCAGCCCGTATTCGACCCAAATATTGGCGAATATGTTTGGCCACAACCGGAACAGGGATCACAAGGTTCCCCATACAGACCTCCGCAAATCCCCGATCCGGAGCCGGACAGAAAATATCGACAATACCTTACTATGAAAAATATCAAACAACGCCTCTCTGGCTCCCGACCCATGTCTGCCTATGATGATCACCTCCCATCAGAACCGGGAGAGGGGAGGGAATTCGGGATTAGGGAGACGGGACCGGACGGTACCTCTAGCAGGATATATCCTGAGCCAGGATTGGGTGAATTGGGACAAACAGATCCACGTTATGGTGACCGACATCTCAGCGAAAGGGATTTGCCGACGATTTACCAAACGGGAGACCGAGCGGCGTATGGCGAGTATAGGGGTCAACCAGTTCACGGACCGGCCGGTTATGAAAAATATTATGGGAATTGGCCTCAGATTGGCGTTCAGTACAAAAGAACTCCATTGCCTGGCAAAGCCCTACCCCTGGACGAGGAGATGTATCTCAAAGATAAAGGATTTGAATTTATGAAGATATTAGGAGTGGGAGGTTATGGACAGGTATGGACTGTCATGAGCTCTAAGCTATTCAAGAATCGTAATGGACAGTACCATCAGGTGCCCATTGCTTGCAAAATACTAAATCTTTCCTACTTTGAGGACACAAGTGATACAGTAGAGGCCGGTGTGAAAAGCCTTCTCCACGAGACAGACATCCATCAGGGGCTCAAACACGACAATGTCATCGAAAGTTATGACGTGTTCTTCATTCACGATCCGGACACAGGCTTTCCCTACTGTCGTTCCCTGCAGTTCATGGAGCTGTGCGACGGGAGTCTGGAGTCGTTGCTCCTAAGCCGACGCAGTGGTCATATCGATGAGAAGATGGCGTTTGAGATGTTTGAACAGTTATGTGACGGACTGTCGTATTTGCATTCACTCAATGTCTGTCATTTAGATCTGAAGATATTTAACGTTATGTACGTTAAGACCAAACGGAATATCATCTACAAATTGGGTGACTTTGGACTGGGCTTGAAGTTTGCACCAAGGGAACTCGGCCAACTGGAAGGCCTGTGGGGAACGGAGCTGTATCAAGCACCAGAGTCAATGACTGGCCGGCCCTATGAGACCAAACCAGTGGACATATTCCAATTGGGGCTCCTTTTGGCCGAAAGTTTGTCAGGGATTCAAGAATTCAAACCAATGATGAATGAGTTGAAGGTCTGGACCCCAGCAATGGGTAAGAAATGGGGCGTTAGTGAGACCTGTGCTAAACTTATGTGGCAAATGGTGGCAAAAGATCCAGACGACAGGCCAACCATTGAAGAGGTTCGTCATCACGCCTGGTTTGAGGTAAAGGGTGGCGGAAGACGTGTCGGAAAGTCTGTATTCTATCCATATATTTGAAACAAAAATCATTTCATTTCAAACATGACTTCAATAGAGATTTGGTTTGAATTTTGACATTTTGTTCATTAAAAATGATTTCAAAAACAGATTTCACTTTAAATGAGTTATTCTTTAATAGTTAAAAATAGCATTAATTGAGAGTTCTTTCAGACTATAACTTTTGGTTCCAATGGTATAAAACATTTAAAACAATCAAATTTAACGTTATATTAAATGCCATTAGTTTTAACACTCATTTCACTGACATTTCAATTCTTATGTCAATCAAATCAAACGAATCTTTTGTGCATTTTATGTGTAATCAATCAATGAATAATTTGTTCACAAATTTTATTTTTATAAAATATTTTCAAAAAAACAAAAGTTTTATTCAACGAATGAATGGAATAAAAATATTTATATATATTTGACTAAAATATGATTAAATATTTGATAAACATTTTTGATTTGAAAAATAGATAACAAATGAGATATGGATTGAATTGACTCAAAACACATGTAATACTGTTGTCATCAAAACTAAAGCTGTTTTACCGGTAATGAAGTTTCAAAATATCACTCGATTTTCGTCTACATTTAAAATCAGGGGTAAGTTTGAGTCGATAGCAGTCTATGTAATGAAAATATATTTATAGATTATATAGAAATATATACATAAAGTCTCTGATGGGAGACGGGATGTAATGTCTGACTCTGATGGGAGTCGGGATGTCTGAATCGCTTCTTAAGCTCTCATTACTTCTTGAATGCCTTTAATAGTAAACGACTTCAAACACTTTTAGAGATATCTTTGGATTCAATTTAATGGTACGTCATATAAAGGACAGACACTTCTCTCCGACTCTATCGCAAGCATATGACGGCGTCGTGTATTGTGGGATAAATACATGTTTTGTTGAATTTGTCGAAAAGTTTTGTTCTCTCAAAGATCTCAATGATATGTAGAGGACATGAGACCAGACATAAAGTGATGTTTTGCTCAATCAGTGCTTTATTCATATCGACGATGGCTTCGACACCGGATTTATCCATGAATGGCACGCAAGACATGTCTATAATGATAGCCTCGGGTCTCAATTGTGCCGTCTTTTCAATGCAAGTATTGCTGAAAACAAGTGGAAAATGAGATTTTGGGCCAATTTTTGTATAATAAAAATGATATTAACCTTTGGTTTAAGACTTGACTCAAAGACAACACTTTATTCTTGAAGTTATCAACACTTAAGTAGAATATTGGAGAACAGAATCTCAATATCTTTATGCCATAAACCTCTTTGGCTTTCATATACTTCTTGATGTCTACGTATATTTCTGTCGACGGAAGACAACCCAATAGGGATGAGGTCGGCCTAAGGGGCGGAACAAAGTCATTGCAGGGGTTTTTGACAAATAAATGACTCACAGAATAAGTCGAATGAGAATCACAAGAATCGATATACTTATGCCGACAATGAGTCCCAGGTCTACGTCCAAGAATATCACCGACAGGAATGTGACCATCCATGCAAGCTATGACAGGAACAGACGTTTATATGACATTCTCAATGATAGACATGACATGACTGACCGCATCGAGTCTCGAGACATACAAAATGGTAGAGAAGTCTCCGATTTGGACAAACATTACTTTCAATGCGATTATTATAATACAAGAGAGAGTGCACTGAAAGAGAGAGAACATTGAAATGCATTTCATTTTTATTATTGAAATTTAGTTTTGAAAAAATTCTTATTAAATGCCTTACTTTCGGCAAATGGTAGAGGAATGGGGCCAACAGTAAGAGCACAGTCAGTATCACAAGACATGAGAATATGCCCGCGATTTGTGTTTTGCCACCGATTCGCTCCTGTATTGTACTCCTGGACAGTGCGGCCGACGCCGGATAGGCCAAGAAGAAGGACGAGAAGACATTGGCCGAACCCAACGCTATTAGCTCTTGGTTGGCGTCGATGGCATACCTGTGCTTTTTGGCATAGATTTTAGCCAAAGATAGGGATACAGCGAATGTGACCGTTCCTATGATCACACAATCCATAAATATTTCCGGAATAAAGTCCAGGCGCGGGATTGTCGGGTCGGGGAGACTGTAATCAATTAGATTTTAAAACTCATAATTAGTTTGAAACTCAATCAAAAAGAGACCCTCTTTGAAAAAGAGGCGAATCTCGAGCTCTCGAATGAAAAATAATTTTACATTAAATTAGAGTTTAATAAATAGTTTGGATTTTAAGCAAAACAAGAATTTGTCAAAAAATAGTTTTAAGCGGTTTTTTAGAGTCTAATTCATTGTGTATTTCAAGAGAGCTATCGATAAATATTTATGAAAAACTCGTTCTTCACTTCAATATCGAAAATATAATTTTTATTACTTTAATAGTTATAATAAAAAATATAAAATCGAAAAAATTAATAGTTTTTTGATATAATTAATATATTAAAAGATTTTCATTTATAATAGAGTGGAAAAAATGCTCATTTTTTTCAATTAAACCCTTTTGTTAATGTGTTTGAATGCTATGGAATGTTTGATGGGTTAAGAGAGAGAAAATTAAAGGGGCTTTTCATGTGATAAAGCAGTCAATATATACCCTGTGGGAACGATGCCTACGACTACCACTTGGAAAGTCTGATTTATATTGAAAAGCCATGAACTGAGTGTCGAAAAGACGACAACTATTAAGTCGATAGGAATCGGAAACGATATTCTCGTCTTAATCCTCGGTTCCGCCCATTCCTTGAATATCAATAGTATTGCAATCAGTATTGAAGAGAAGACAAGAGTCGAGACATTGGTCTCTTTGATGTGTTCTCCGATTTGAATCCATGTCTGAAACGAGACATTAAATTATCATTTGATGTGAACAACGAAATAAGAGTTGTCTTCAGTTATGACTCAAACAAAACTCATATAAACTATCAATTATTAAATAATTTATTAGTTCTTCAAAAAAGAAAAAAATATTTTATTATATGTTAAATATGTTAATAAAATATTTGGTCACAAGAATTGCAGTCAAAGAAATCTCAAGGATTTATAGGTAAAAGTGTTTTCATTTTATTATATTTCGGTTGAAATCACTTAATCTTATATTAAGTGTGTTTTGATTAATGATAAAATCCATCAAATAATTGATATGTCATTGAATTTCACTTTATTTTCATTAATATTCCTTATCTCTGATAATCAAAGTCTTAAACAAATCACACTTTCCTTAAGTTTAGAGAAATATTTCATTAAAACTATTTTTTTCAATTAATTTATTCAAAATATTTCTCATTTAAATAATAATTAATTTCAATGTAATTATCGATTAATGAATTCATAACAAAAAGCAATAAAAACACTTACTTTAATGAGTTTGAGGGGACCGGAAGGTTGGTTAGGGATACTTAGGCCGAGGATATAATTAACTTGAGAGGTGGCGACATGAAAGGCAACGGCTGTAGAGAAGGCCGACACCAAATGGTCGGACAATATCAGTGAAAGTGAGCCCAAACTGAGAAAACCCATAGCTATTTGCACGACACCGGTAACTATGCCCACAGCTGTCAGCGCTTCCAATGTGGTCGGCGGCCAATCACTATAGGCTGTGTCAGTGATGGTTGCGTTCAGTATAGGCACCCGACTGGGCACTGAACCAAGTTTTGTGGCTGTGTTGCTGAGCATAAGACTGGCCACAGCGAACGAACCGATCGATATGTGTCGGGAACTACCCATCAATGTGTAGATCATAACCGGGAAAAACGATACGTACAGCCCATTGACGGCCTCCAGACCGGCCAAAAGGGAATATGCGATGCCTTGAGGTATATGTAGTATAGATATAGTGATTCCGGCGATAAAGTCGGGAAACAAATCGCTTTTGAGACGATATTTTGGCAACCAATCGATGATTGGAAACAACGACAGAAGACATGAAATCAATGAAAACTTTTTCCATCTTTTCTTCACTTCAATCGACAATATTCTATGGAATGCAATGTCTTTTTGTGGTAATCGCGAGTATTTGACACTAAACTCATCCCAATCTATTGCACCTCTTTTCAGATCAATCACTCGATTGTTGTTTGAATTTTGATTAATCGTCTGATGGTTTGATAAGACATCCGAAGACTCCTTCGATTGCCTGTCATTCGTCTCATCTTCGATAACGAGCGCTGTATTTGTTATACCGTTTGAGCCATACTTTGGATCCATTAAAGAGCGAAATGATTATCCAAATGAAAGGTCGGATAATATGAGTGATAAATGAGATCAATATATGGACCAAATCTTCAGATATTAATCCAATTAATACTTTATTTCACTTTTGAGTAAAAGTCGACTATTTTTCTAAATGACTGCAAAAAAAACAAAAAATAATTATTAAAAAAAACTTTAATCGAAGAAAACTTTCGAAAAAAAAACTTTGAAAATCATTTTATGCTCTCTTTGTTTGGGAACACCTTTTTCAGAGCCCATCAACAAAATACCTGAATGTCTACATCCTATCGGATGTCAAGTCTTTGAGCCATTAGTTATTTCAACGTTAAATTATATGGTTTTGTATTTGTTTCTTATATGCTATCAATCATTAAAAATAAAGTTTTATTTATTTTTGATTTAAATTTTTTGCTGTTTTTTGATTTCAAGCTATTATTTAAAGTCAATTCAGTTTTCGTTTCAATTATTTTCATTTCATTTTTACATACACTCTATTGAATGGAAAGAGAACTTTCAGATCATCTCATTTGAACACACCTTTGATTTGTTTGCTTTTTTTAAAACAAAATAAATGATTAAATTGAATGAAAAATTAATTATAAGTTTTTATATATAATTGATTTGAATAATCAAATGATGAGAAAGAATGCGATCAATATTTTTGGGCTTTTTGTCTATGTTTTTGTTAATGAATTATTTAATACTAATCACCAGATAATTAAATAATTTAATAATGATTTCATTTAATTATAAAACATAAAATTCAGTGAATATATTGAATACAAAACAATTGAATAACACTTCAATTGATAGGAAATTCAATGCTTTTCATAAAGCAATGCAAAGTGTGATAACTGTTGAGAATCACTAAATCATATGAAATATCTATTTTGAAAATACTTTATTTTGAACCCCTTTTCCCATCACTTGAATTATGTGACAGAAATTTGATTTATTTTATTCTATAAATAATTATTCCGTGAACTATAGCTTATAATTATAGGAACTGGAGATTTGTGTTCAAAATATATTCATTCAAATTCGTGATTCAATTCTCAATTTGAAAATTCAATATTTGATTGCATTTCATATATTACTTATAATACTTTAAACTCAAAGAAATTTAAATAATTTTAATTAAATTTATTAAATGTTATAAAAATGTTATTCATTTTTGACAAACCATTAGTAATGAACTACTGAACTAATTATCCCAAAGAAGTAACAAAAAACAAATCAATGATTATTTATATGTCATCAGTGGTAGAGCTGTCATAACCTCTTATAATAGGAGAACATTTTCTGTCTTGTCTTTTAAGTACATCTTATCTCAATCTTAAACAAATAGTGGAGAGAGAGAGAGAGAGAGAGAGAGAGAGAGAGAGAGAGAGAGAGAGAGAGAGAGAGAGAGAGAGAGAGATTTATGTATATTTCATATGCAAATCAAATTTCAATAATGAATAAAATTTCAATTTTTATGATTAAGTAATTTTCAATGAACTTTGAATACAATAATTGTTTGAAAGAAATTATTTTTTTGGTTATTTTGTTGTCTTATATTTGTTTTGTTCACAACGAATATGACTTTTGTTTTGATGATTGAGTCCTTAATTGAACGACAAGTAATTGTGCATAAAATTTGTTAGTAATATATAATTATTTTTATAATTATAATTCAATGATTACTCAAAGGATTGAGGATTTGTTTGTCGGAGACTATTATTAATATATTAGCAAAGAAGGAGTTGAGGAATAATCGCATCGATAGTTGAATAACAAAATCATTGAATAACACAATCATTAGTAAAAATGAGTTTTGTTTTATATTAACATAAAATGAGTCCATTATTTTGAATAAATATTTTTTGGAAATTTAAATAAATTTAACGGACAATAAATTATGATAAATAACATTGTCTAACATATGACATGTCATACCTGTGCCGCCAAATATTCAAATGTATATATCCTGTGCCGGTATTGCACACAACCGACAAAATATATGCAAATTATAAGCCTTTGCGTCGAAATTCTGGAGCAAAGACCGTCTCATCCTTAAGAGTAATGAATGAAAAATATTTAAATTAAAATAATTAGTGATTTTGAGAATATATATTGAGATCAGAATTGTAATCAAAATTGTATTCTCAATAATAATAAAAATTCATTTCATTTCATCTTATTTTTCTCAATACAAACACAGAGTAGTAATCGATTGATAATTATTTTCAATGAGAAAAAAGTTCACTAAAAAAATTGTGATCAAAATTTTGATTGAATATTTGTTATGCAATCAATGAGTCTTAAAATAAAAAAAAAATATATTCTTATTTATTAAGGCATTAATCAATTATTTTTTGCTTTTAAAAATTCATTTGAAAAATATTTATAAATATTTGAATTATATTTTTCTTGCACTCAATATTTTTTTGTCATATATTTTCAAAACTGTTTAATAACACGAGTAATAAATTATTTAAAATACTAATCATTTATTATATTATAGTTATTAAAGTCATTTAATTCATTAAAATCTGGTTCACAAGACAGTAGTCCTGTAATACAGAGGGGAAAAGGAGTCTAAATATGGAGAGATAGAGAGAAAAGTCATCTCTTTTGCCAAAAATATCTAAAAAAGATAAATATTTTAGACTTTTTAATAATAAATAATTGTTTGTATAATTAAATGATTATATAATTTCAAAACAAGTGTATATCCGAGAAAAGAAATACATTTTCCATTCAATCAGATATTGATAATAATTTTAATGAAAAGTTTATATAATTTTTATTTATTTTTATCTGATCTTCACTTTAGTTAAAGTTATTAATCATAGCATTGATTGTAAATATGCTTCAAATGTTAGTTAAGTTTTTTTTTGACGAAAAAATATTGTTTAAATTTTTTATAGATTTAAAAAATAAATATTTTTTTTGGTATAATATCTGATGATATATTTTTCCAATAAATTTGTATAATTATTATATTAAAAGACAAGTATTTTTTGTTAAGAATTTTCAAATGCTTTTCATATCCGAAGGCTTTTAAGCATTTAATGAATGAAATTATTTCTGAAACAAAAATCCTATTATTATTAAATTCAGACTCAATTAGAAAAAGAATAATTATATTTAAATTGGGAAATAAAAACATAAAAAAATATATAAAAATATTATTATAATTATTATTAAATGCAATAAAGAGTTAAATATTTAAGGGTTAGATAAAAGTCGTTGAAATAATATTTTTATTCATCATTACTTAAATATATATATTTTTAGATAAAAGATCCAAAGGTTTGGCGAAAAAATAAATATTTTTTTCACTTAAAATTGAAATCAAATAAAATTTTTAATTCATTTCTTTTCTTCAATTGAAATACTTTTTTATAAAAGTCAAAAATACGTTAAATATGTGGGAAATCTGTTGAAGGATTTGATGGCAAAATCTTCAGTAATTAATGATAGCCTCAATTGAGTGATAGATATCTATAAAGAAAAATAACTCAAATTCAAGAGAAAACATAGTTTTTTTGTAATGAAAATAATTTTTTTTATTAAAATTCTTAGAAAAAAGATTTGAAAAACAAAAATAAGAAATGGATTTGATTTAAATTATTCATTGGTTTCTTAACACAATTTTGAGTGTATTTTCTAATTATTCACAAAAAAAACTTCAATTGATTTTAGATTTGATTTATAAAAATCAAAATAAAGTAAAAATTGAAAACCACTTTGAGATCAAAGATATTTTGTTCGGAATATTTTAGTACAAAATATATATTTATTCAAAAAAATAAAAACACTTTTATAATGAAAGTCATTAAAAATATTTTGAAACACAAGTTATTTAAAGGGTTATAAACATTTTAAATTAAAATAATTTATAAAATATATTTTATGTTAAAAAACTTACGCAAAAATAAAGTTGACTTTTATTCATAATATTTTTATATAGCTTTTTTACCAGCAAAACAACAATGAATTTTTCACAGTTTTTCACACAAATAGTAAATATATTTTAATAAAAATAATTTAATTGTTTTACAGGAAATGATACGAAGAGACGAAAGATATTTATAGTGAAATGCAATCATAAGTTAAGGCAAAACAACAAAAAAGTCATTGAATTTTGTAATCAAACGCTTAATACTGTATTATAACAGTTATATACAACTGGTTGTGGATAGGGATGTGATTTAGATTTCAATCAATACATAAACAGTTATACTATAACTATGGCAAAAAGTGGAGACAATTAGAGAATAATTAATCATTTGATGTATTTTCGAGAAATGAAACCAAATGCTAGAAATGCTGGCAAACACTTCAGGGCTATTTCAATGTTAGGTTAACTTTTGATCACAAAAAAAATACTGAGAGAAAGGGGCTTAAAAAGGCATATGGATTCGAAAGAAGCAAATCACCTTGGTCAATGGTCGTATAAAAGGTATGATCATCACTGTATATGGCCTTGAAATGAGGAGCCCTTAAGGATGTGATGTATGGAAAAAAAGTGCTAAAATTTCTTTCAAATAACATAACAAAGAATTGCTTTATTTCTCACTCCCTGTCCTAATGTATGGTTATCTGAGAGAAGGTATGGATTGGTAATCAAGTGATAGCACAGGCTATTATCGGTTGCAATAAATCTTTTCTAATAAAAAATTGGACAAATTTGAGGCCTAGAAAAGGAGTGCCTATTATTATATGTTCACTGAATTGAATATAATATGAATTGAATAAAACAAAAAACAAAACTACAATCATTTGTATTGGAGAACTGTTAGCCATTAAGCCACAAATACCCGGCTTATTAAACACTTTATGGCAGGGATTCTTTTCCACAGCCTTTCCATAGCCTTAAGTAATAGTTTGCAAACATTTATTATGTTTGGTATTATATAAGGGGCGAAATAAGGGGCTAAAATGATTGTAATTATAATATAAATGCCATCCGTTTTAACACTCGCTCTAAAAGTGTCGGTATTTTTCATTAGCAATAAATAGCTATAAATTAAATCTATTTTCAAACATATTTTTGATAAATATTTTGTTCTCTATTTTTGGAAAAAAATTACAAAATTTGTAAAACTCTGTAATAAATGACTTTTACATAAGAATATAAATATTTAATAATATTTTTATATAAAAATCGTATTTATGGTCAAAATTGATAACAATTATGTTTTTTAATACAAATATTTATTGTTTATTTGATTATAATTTTTGAGTTAATATCATATATAGCAACAAAAGTATGTTTTAGTTGTATTGAAACAAAATATAAATTATAGATAACTTACTGTTCTTTCAGTTGAATAATGGAAAAAAGTCTTCAAATAATATTATTTAAAATTTCACTCATTTATTAATAATGAATAAAAAACAAAATTAATCTTTCGTTAGAAATGTTATTGAAGTGAATGTCAAAATAATTTGTTTATTATAATAAAGTTGAGTCAAAATATAGTTCACTCTATTTGTGACAAAAGCAGATATGATGTTAAATACTGTTAAGAATTGCTGTCGAAATCAAATGATATCGACTTTTATTGATAATAAACTTATTTATATATTCAAGTGTTTCGAGATTTGGGTTAATATATGAACACAAACACAAATACAAACAAATATTTCGATATTTTTGAAAAAATAATAAACTTTTGATAAAAAGAAATTCTTTAAGTTTTTTGTCACAAAATTATTATACAATCATTAAAATCGTTTCAAAAAATATCTAAAGAGTTATCGAAGAAAGAGTTCTCTCTTTCTCGATGTGAGAAGAGTTTTTTTGGAGGACTGGTAGAAGAGAAGTTGAATTAGCTTTTTATACATAGAGTTTTCTGTTGAGGACAGGTATGCAATTGAGAAGTAAATGTGAAAGAAAACCTGTTTTCCATTACTTAAATCGTATCAAAAGTTTCTAAACATTTCAATACTTTTTATAAAACAAAACATATGACAAAAATCCTATAAAACAATATTATTGCTTACGATTGACTGAAAACAATCATTGATTTGAATATTATTTTTAGATAAATAGAGTGAATGACAGAGAAATAGACGTAAAGATCAGAGATAATGATATCAAATGTGAAACAAAAACATTAAAAGCGATAAAAAGTGATGATTTGTGTAAAGGGTGTGATTTAATAGGGGTGTAAACACTATAATTAGTTAAGACATACCAATAATGTCTTGTTTTTTGTGTCAACTTTTTTATGTAAAAATCAACAAAACAAAAAAAACAATTAAACTCTTCATAAAAAGGGGGTTTATTTGTTAAATTCAGTTCAAACTTTCAATAAATCAATCTTTTAGACTAATTATTATGTTTTGTGTTAAATAATAAAGAGTTTTATGTAAATTATATTACATTTAATACTTTTTCACATTTTTTGCTTAAAAATATTACAAATAAAAAAAATATTCTTATGTTTGAAATTAATTAATCGTTTGTAGAAAAAATGCGTTAAAAATCATATGCTTTGAGAAAGGAATTAATATTAAATTAAGTGATTTTATAGTAATATATGCTTTGAAATCATTAAAAATAACCGGAATATAATATTATCGCAAAAATTTCATATAATTTTCTTCTAAACTCTTTCACGAAATTATATACAATAATAAAAGGGGTGAAAAAAAATTAATTTTGAAATTCAATGCACCCGTAAATCCAGAGTCAGTTATCTCTCACTTTTGCTATAATATGATCAGTAATTTTCACAGAATTCACATCAAAAATAATTTGAAATTCAATTTATAGTTAATTTTTTGAGTGTAAATATAATTAATGAATGTTTTGATTCAAAATTCAAGCATTAGATTAATGAATGTATTTTACAGTCCATTCCGTTTATGTCATTCAATATGGTTTTGAAAATTAAATATTAGAGACGGGAATAAAGGGTCAAAAAAAGATATTATTACACAAGAAAAAGACTTTTAAAAGACATTTATAGACAAATATAACTTAAATGATTTTTTGTTAATATTTTATGAATATTTCTAATAATTTTTTCATATTTAAAATATAAAAAAGGCATTTATTCCCTAAAAAGGCATTTATAAACGTAATAAAATATCGCTGAAAGTGATCCTCAATCAATGATCGGTCGGTATACCCGTGGCCGGGCTATGGCCCGCAAAAAAGGTATTGAAGACTAAATTCCAGTCTCTATTCATTATATTAAGGATGCAATGAATGCAATGAATTCATTAAAATTAGTTATCATTTGATGGTTTACTTCAAAATATTTTTCTTTGCTTTGAATTTCTTAATTCCTTATAAGAAAACATTTTGAAAAATATATGTATTTTGTGAATAAAACCCTTCGAGAAGTTAGTGATAAATAGTGAAAACAAAAATAATTACTCATTTGACTAAATATCACTTTATATACAAAACAGACAATCAATAAAATGTGATAAATATTCTGAGAAATAAAATATGTAATTCAAATATAACTATAATTAAAGTAAATTATAAGAAAATGTTTTGCATTTCAATGCCTTAGATGTGAATCAATACTCATTGAGAATAACATTGGTTTTTAAAAAACAAATTTCAATTGAAAACAATTCAAAGGAATTAATGATTTTATATATACTTATAATTTGTTTGAACTGATTTTTGTCAAAATATTTGCTTTTCAAATAGAAATGATTTTTTTAAAATTCAAAATGACTTTTGATTTGAAATAATAAGTAAATAATTAATAAAAAACAAAAAAAGTCAATGAATTTCTGATCCAAATCTGCGAAAAATGATAACAAATATAAAACATAAAATCTATTAGTATTGATAACGAATTAATTGCCGAAACATTTGATATGATTTTAATCTAAATAATAAATAATTATAAAAAATAAACAATTTTTTGAAGTTATTTAATGCTATTTCTTATAAATTATATATAATTTGATTTATCAATAAAATAAAAATCAATTTTTAAACAAAAATATAATAAGAAAATTATTATTCATTAAATCATTATTTGATTTATAAATTATATTAAGGTTTGAATTCAGTAAAAGAGGTATGAATTCAATTACATGTTTAGACGTGTTAAAAACAGATGAAATAATACGGTAAAAATTGATTATAAAATTCATTAAATTCATAAAATTAGTCAAAATATGGCTAAAATTGTTTCAAAACCTAACGATAATATATTTGAAATGACTTTACTTTAGATTTACTATTCATATGAATTATTGAGAAAAAAAATATTTATTTATATTTCATATCAATATTTAGAGATAAATAGGAATGAGATTTGAATATAACGTGAGATATATTATACATCGTTTGCCCGAAAGACAAAATAATTACAAATCAAATGATAAATAATTAATGGGCTTATAATCATCGTATTTACCCCTGGTTTCTATGAATTGAAGAAACGAAATGCCAGTAAATGAGTCCCGAATATGAGCTTTGCATTGGTTTTCGTTTATATAGGATTTGATTTAAATGTCTAACAATTTCGTGATTCAAATCAAATAAATAATAATATCATTGAAGGAATTGAAGGAATTTTGCAGCAAATTATTTGCTTAATATATTGGGCCGAACACGATATGTGTGTCTGTTTTGTTTCATATTAACGGCACAAACATTTTAACCCATTCTCTAGAAATATGTATAAATATATCATCGAAAATATATGTAATTTTTTATGCATTAAAATTAATTTATTTAATAATTATATCATTTAATGAGAAATTTTGTTATTTTTCTGTATATATAACCCTTTCGGTAATACATGAGCAGAGAATATACCGGTATTTTATTTTATTTTCTCAATGTCTAAAAACATGACTCGTTTTTTGAAAAAAAGAATAAGTTTTTAAGCCCTCAAAGGCTTTCGGAGCCGTATATGAAATGCCAGCCATTAGTAACTTATATGACATTTACTGAATATATGAAAATATATTTTATTTAATTTGTGTTAATATTAATAGATATTAATTGTAAAAATTTTTGAAAATATAATTCATTTAAATGGATGACAATTTTTGGTGCAATTAATCATTTAATTACAAAACATAAGATTATTACGAGATTTTGCAGTAATTATAAGCGATGAGAGTTTTTGGCGATTTGTTTACTCATATATTATAGCGATTATAGACTGAAATATTGTTTGATATTTTAGATGAAAATCTTGATTATAGCTAATTATATCTGGAATTTCCATACCATAGACACAAGTAATCGATTTTTAAGATTAAACATAATTTCAAAACAAAGTATATATTATTCAATGTATGAATATTTATCAAAACCTTCAAAAAAATATAATAATATATAAATAAAAATTAAATATTAAATATATTTAATAGAAATACATAAAAAATATTTAATAATTGAATATTGCTTTCAATAATTCAAATATGAGTCAAAACCTCTAATATATCTCATATTGATTATAATAATTATTTTATTAGTTTTCAGATATATTTACAAAAAAAATCTTGAGATTGATATCAAACTTTCTCGCCCTTAAGGGGCACTCATTTAAGATAATTTATTAGAGATCAATGTTTTATTGACTAATGATTTATAGACTTTAAATGCATTGAATGTTATATTTGATTACAAATGTTATGACATTTTTATCCCTAATAACAAGTTTTAGACCAAAGTCGACGATTCGATAGAGAAGTCAATTGTGATTAAATGAGACAAAAAAAGATCTGAAGACAAGAGGTCGTGAAGAAGGAATGATACGAAAGACCAACTGTTCTCTACAGCTATCGCACCGTTCGTTTTATAAGACTTTAAACTAAATACACGAATCAGTGGTCAGTTCATCGAAACCGGATTTGAAAAGACAATAAGACTTGAAACAAAGTCTGCTTTAAGGGAAAGTCGACTCAAAGAAATTGTATTATTATATACAATACTATCGTTTATAACAATTATTTGATATTACTTTTCAATGTATGGCAACCCAATGGGAAGGACAACGAATGGGAAGGATATGAATGGATTTGAAATCCTTATTAGATATGAAAAACATTCAATAATTTCATTATTAATACAATTGTATTGAGAAGTAAACTCGAGTTTAATATCTAATCGCAAATGAGTTGAATTCTTGAACAAAAAAAATGTTGATTATATTCAATGATTCAAACATTTAGACAAAAAGTAAAAATTTATTAAATTTTATGAAAAATGTTGAAAAAAGTTTCAATATTTATATTTTTAGTCTGTTTTTTGAATGAATGTTTTGCTGAATATTTACCATTGAATGGCTTGGAATGGATTGCAAGCAATCAAAATGAATGTAATATTAAATGAATTCAAATTAAATTCATTTCAATTGAACACAATTTACTATACAATTATCACAGCCATCAAAGTGAAGGCAAAAGTACCCGGGAGTATATACTCTGATCTCCGAAGAGAAGGCATTCTTGACGAAAGCATTTATAAAGGCTATAATGATCTCAACTATCGATGGGTTTCATACGACGACTGGACGTATGAAAGAAGATTCAATGGTCTGTCAAAACATGTTATAAACAATCTATGAATGCATTTCATATTCTTTCAGTCGATTCAAAGCTATTGAGCAAAGAAAGTGTCCTTTTGGTGGCCGAAGGAATGGACACAATAAGTGATATCTATATAAATGGTAAACATATCGCAAAAACAGATAATATGTTCATTAGATATGAGTTGGATGTGAAAGACGTTTTAAAAAGTGGTGAAAATGAAATAAAAGTTGTCTTTCAATCGGCGCCACTTTATGCCAAAAGTCAGGCCAATGAATATCTGAGTGAATTTGGATATTCTGTACCCCCAGGTCTGTACCCGAGGTCTTGAACACTGAAATAGTGATAATGATTAACCAACTGTCCGATAGAGTGCTCAAACCCCCGTCAAAAGGGTGAATGTCATTACAATTTCATACGCAAAATGCAGGCGTCGTTCAGTTGGGACTGGGTTTGTGTCACACATTATCTGTGTCTAAATCTCTTGTTATATGCCTGAAACCCCACTATAGGGACCGGCGGTTCCGACACAAGGAATTTGGAAATCAATTGGCATCGAAGCACGTGATGGTCAGGTGATCAGGGATGTCACAATCAGGACAGAATCGGAAAGGGATTTATGGACTCTTTACGTGAAGATTATTTTGTCGAAAGAAGTCTCCGGTTTATATGAGATCTCATTAGACGGACATCAGATATATGTGAACAAAACAGAGCCAAATAGTGATGAAAGCGCGGAAAAGGTGTTGGTTATACCGATCAAAGACGTCCCAATCATACCCTGGTATCCAAACGGTGTCGCGAATGACACACAAAATCTCTATCACCTGAACGTCAGCTTTACTGACGATGTCTTCAATGAAGTCTCGAATAAAGTAATCAAAATTGGTTTCAGAGAAATAGAGTTAATCGAAGACCCGCTAAAACCGGAAGGAATGACCTTTTACTTCAAGGTCAACGGTCAACCAATCTATGCCAAGGGCTCGAATTGGATTCCGGCCAACGTTTTGATGGAAGACTTGACTGAAGAATATGTCAAACATATATTGCTTTCGGCAAAACAGGCGAATATGAATGTGTTGAGGGTTTGGGGCGGAGGGGTCTATGAGTCGGAACTGTTCTATGGGTTGGCCGATGAGCTGGGAATCATGATATGGCAGGACTTCATGTTTGCCTGCGCTCTATATCCAACTGATCCGCAATTTCTCAAAAGTGTTGACACAGAAGTGAGACAACAGGTCAGAAGACTTCAATATCACCCATCGATTCTCATTTGGGCCGGTATGTGATGATAGGGTTAGGCCTGTATTGAATGGTATACCGTAATCATCTGTCTCTCACATGTAGGCAACAATGAGAACGAGGGGGCACTTATGCAGCCCTGGTATCCAATAGTGAAGACGAATGAAACGGTTTATCACAACGATTACATCGATCTCTATATCAGACATATCAGAGAAATAGTCATTTCTGAGGACACGACCCGACCCTTCGTCGGCTCCAGTCCTTCAAATGGATTGCATGAGCTTAAAGAAGACATTCCATGGCTGGCCGCAAAACCCTATGACCCACGATATGGTGATATCCACTTCTACAATGATTTGGCCAAACTGTGGGACTGGAAGTCCTTCCCGAGTCCTAAGTTTGCCTCAGAGTATGGCTTCCAATCGTATCCCTCATTACAGGCATTGAGTGATGTTTTGGATGAAAATGATTTGATTTATCCGATCAGTGAAGCACTAGAACATAGACAACACGGGTCGGGAACTACTGCTATACCGGCTCAGGCAGGTATGGACTGTTGGAAAACATATGAATGTCATATAATAATTGTTGAACTCATTCCTTAAGCCAATTATTTCACTCTTCCCTCAAATGGAGGAAAAGAGAGATTAAATGATTTGATATATTTGTCTCAAATAACACAAGCGATGGCAATGAAGACGGAAACGGAGTTTTACAGAAGGAATAGAGATGTCGATCCCGAGACAGGCAATGGATATACGATGGGTGCTCTGTATTGGCAAATAAACGACATATGGGAGGCCCCCACCTGGGCGTCTATAGAGTTCGGGGGCAAATGGAAACCATTGCATTCCTATGCCATCGCTTTCCTCAACAATCTATTGATCTCTCCGTTTGAAGACAACAACGAATTAAAAGTGATTTTCAAATATTCATTAATTGAATGAAAATCACAAATATTTATCTCAATTATAGGTATCTTTAGTTCGCGACGACTTTTACGGAGAACTAGAGTTTGATTTATCGATAAAAGTCTACAATTGGTCTCAGAATAAACCCATTCATGAAATACAATCCAAAGTCACAACCGATAGCTTTTCGGCGAAAATAGTGTACTCGAAATCAATACCAGAACTGTTGAAAGAATCAAAGTGTTTGGCCAGAAGTGAATGTGTTTTGAGTTTTCAAGTGAAGAGTTCTGAACACAAACTACAAGTATTTCAATAATTTATTTCACAATTTTATGACTCATTAATTGATTGCAATTTTTTTTTTGAATCAAAGGCTCAAAACTTTATGTTATTAACGGAACCGAAAAACTCAACACTAATTGATCCGGACATCAAAGTGGTTGACGTCAAGAAGAGAGGTGTTGAGAATGAAGTAAACGTGTTCGATATCGAACTGTCCTCTGCAGCTATCGCACCGTTCGTTTTACTAGACTTCAAACTAAACACACGAATTAGTGGTCAGTTCATCGAAAACGGGTTTTTCATATTTGATGGACAAAAGACAATACGATTTGAAACAAAGTCTGATTTAAGCGAAAGTCAAATCAAAGACAATCTAACGATTAAAACAGTAACTCATGTCAAATGAGTTGTCGTTTACAATGACTTAAATAAAAAAAATACAAAAAAACTTTTGCGCAAAGAATTTGTTTTATTTAATTTGAGATCAATTTTATCTCAAAAGAAAGTTATTGTTCACGACATGAGTTGTAATATAAAATATACATTTTTTCTCATTTATTCCATTCCTAACAACCCTTTCCCTAATGTGTGATCAACTAATCAAATATCAAAAGCCATTAAATGTGTAGTTATTTGCGAAATATTATAATTATATTAACTTATAATTGGTTTTCAAAATCAAAGTTCAATTATATTCACTTAAAACTATCTAATCATTGAGTGTTGAAATCAATAATCAAATACATATCAGACAATCAACTCATAAAACATATTCAGATCATTGGTTTCATGATGTTGTCCTACCTTTAAGTGGAAGTGGAGTTTGCACTTAAGGCCAAACTCCGTGAAGAGGAGGCCGTCCATAGGGAAAGGCATTCAACCGAGTCATAAATTAAGTCAAAACGGCGTTCAAATAAATCCCAGAACCTATTGAAACAATGGGAAAACATTTACTTTGAATACAAGTGAATGTGTTTTTGGGTTTTTATGACATTCCCTTTCAATGACTTTCCAAACCATCGGTTAATTAGAGGTAAAAAAGATGTTTATTTCGTATAAAAACTTTTAATTAAACAAAAATTTTTACATTAATTTTGATATGATTTCCTTTCAGACAATAATTGTTGTAATTGTCTCTCAAACCCCTTAAACACCTAAACGTCTGAACGTGAAAGAAAGTGGACATCAAATGATTCAACTCCTGTATTGCTGTCCACAGAAGCGGTCGCGCCGTTCGTATTGGTTATTATCAGTGATTCAAAGAAAACTTTTCGACAATGGATTCGTTTGAGTCAACTTTGAGACAAACGATAGAATTTCAATACAACTCCTACTCTACTCATCACCTGATGGCCAGTTCGGTCACAACAGAATATTCTCTTTTACTCTTAGCAATGGATGGACAATAGATGTGATTATAAATAGGAAATCAATTAAATCTGATATCAAATGAATTGTTAAATATATTAAAATAAAATCATTTCATGTTTTTATAGTTCTTTGTTTCATATATTTGTGTCAAATGAGGTCAAAGGTTATAATCTTATCATAAAATCCATTTTAATCCTTATCTGAAAAATTAAAATTTTTGAATTGATAACAAAATTCAGATTCAAATGAATTCCGAAGTCTTTTCCATCAATTGAAACCAGTTCTCAATTCTTAACAATCGCTTTGTCTTCAAAATTCACTTTTCTATTCATTTTCTTCTTATCTTTCATTTGAAATGATTTTTTCAAACGAATTCGTGATATTTTTAGTGATATTTTGTGTCAAATATGTCGAAACATATCCCAGACTAACCGACTGTTCATCAATGGTAACCTCAAAGACGACAAGTTTCATCGGATGTGAAGATAGAGTCAAAACTGATAGCTTAAGGAAAAGCAAAACAAAATTGAAGACTATTTACACCTTTAAAGTAAGTCCTAATCAATAGTGGACTCGAAGTCAAGATATGAAACCTTCAAATCTTAGGGCATTCCTTACGCCGAGCCACCGGTAGGGCCGTTAAGGTTCAGAAAGACCGTCGAAAAGGTCTATAATAAGCCAACTCTAGTAGACGCCCGACGCTATCATAAGCCATGTATGCAGCCATGGATTGTCGACTACCCGTTCGGTTCTATGTCTGAAGACTGCCTTTATCTCAATATATGGACGCCTTCTCTCAATAACAACGCAAACCTACCGGTGATGTTCTGGATATATGGCGGCGCCTTCTCGGTTGGGTCGGGCAGTCAGTTCGGGGCACTATATTTGACAACAGACAACATCTTCTCGGGAAGACAGTTAGCGATAAGGGATGTGGTGGTCGTAACCATTAACTATCGTTTGGGTGTATTTGGCTTTCTGTACGGAAACAGTAGTGACTGTCCGGGCAATCAGGGGTTTTGGGATCAGGCGATGGCTCTTAAATGGGTTAAAGACAACATCAGAGCCTTTGGGGGCAATCCTAATGATATAACACTGTTCGGCGAGAGCGCCGGCAGTATATCCATCAGTAATCATATCGTGTCTAATGTGACGCGAAATATGTTTCAAAGAGTTGTCATGCAATCAGGTATTCCTTGTGATGGCATTCCTTAAGACAAATGATCTCATTTATACTGATTTGATCCAAAGGGTCCGCATATATAAAGCTCTTTTCGCGAGACAGAGATTATTCGTACAAAATTGGCCGAAGATTTGCATCAAATCGACGACTGTTCACAACCGGCGCCTGTATTCATGGCCAGGACTGGATTGAATGTTTGCGAACCAAAAGTGCATCGGAGTTAATGTGGGCGCAGATAATGTCCATCTTTTGGAACCCATCCGAGCCCTGGTATAGCGTTTATATCCAACAATTTAGTCCAGTCTTTGGCGACGAATTCATTCCCATGTCTGTCAACAAAGCCATAAAAGAGGGAAACTTCAACAAAGACATCAAAGCCCTGATCGGACACCAGGAAATGGAGGGACTGTTGTTCTCCATGGGCTTTGATTTACTGGTCGGATTGAAAGGACGATATATGCCCTTCATATCTAAAGCGCCGGTCATTTCAAGATCTATTGTATTCAATGACATTCGCAAGTATTTCTTCGACAACGACACCATTGGTTTAGGTATTGCCAAAGCCTTTACCGAAACGTTTGATGAAAACCCGAGACGTCTGGACGGCAATGGCATCCGTCGGTCAGCCGTTCATGCATTCGGCGACTACTTCCTCACCTGTCCTACCATTCTCTTTGGCGCACATCTGTCTATGGCTAATGATTTCAAAGGAAAGGTATATCAATACCGGTTGACATATGCACACAAACAGTCCTTCGCGAGACGTAGTGTCTGGGCTGAGGCCACACATACCGATGACATAGCCCTCGTCTTTGGCTCGCCCTTCACTGACCCATCCCTTTGGACACACGAAGACAGACGAATGAGTAGACAAATGATGGATATTTGGACACATTTTGCGAAACAAGAGTCAGTGGTTCATAAAAACTCGTTGAAGACTATAACCAATTATTGTCTCATTTTGTCTTTTAGTGAACTCCCGGAAGTGAATGGAAATGTTTGGCCGACATATAATAAGACAATCGATGGCAAAGTCAACGTCTCTTACATTGAATTGCATCCGAAGAGCGAGCGATTGGGAAGAGTTTGGACCAATAGATATAATTTAGACGACGATCGAAATCCGCCAATAATTGGCGATTGTTTCTACTATTGGGATCAGATTCTCTCCGATCAGTTCTGAAGACATGGCAACAATTGAATGACGAAAACAAGACATATGTCTTAAACTCATGTCTTTCAATGTCTGTCAAAATATTGTACAAAAGACTTATAATTCAATACTTACTGTCATTTTTGGCATTAATTATCACTATATTTACCATTGAATTCATAATCAATTCAAACAAATATCACATTCTTTGCAATCAATGAATAAATGGTTTAATAATTAACAAAACATTTGAAACACATTTTTGTTTACATTTTTAAAAAACTTCAAAACAAATGAAGAAATGTTTAAAACCATTCATAAATAACGTCTTAAAATAATTCGTAAAATAATTGAAATATACCCCTTAAAGGGGGTTATACTTAATTTAAAAATGAAGTTTAAATTAAACATTGAATAATTTGGTGAAAATTATGACAATTTGTTCATTGATTTTGTGATCAATGCCTACCATTAACCATAGGTTTGTGAGTCTTGGATCCGATGACAAGTGATTGTGGTATATGATTATAGCCATCGATTGGTGTCAAATAAGATATATTAATGATCTGATCCTCAATGCTCTCGGAGGGGTTGAGCGGGTTTGACAGCAACTCCCGTTCCCTATCATCCGATTTCATGGCCACGTATTCGAGACCTTCAGATGAACGAAGCGAATGAAGACATCGTTGGGTGAGAAGAAGTGGTGTTTCGAGAAGTTTGTACTGAATTATACCAAAGAGTTCTCGAAGGAAAATGGTTTTGATTCGGATGTAGTTCTTAACTCTGATCGAGAAGTGATTGTAATCGAGATTTGGGTATAATTTCGGACAACTTATGTGTAAATAAGTCCACAAAAGCCTTTCCAATGATCGCATCTCTGGTTTCGACCATCGCTTCTTATCAGCGAATCTCTCCATCGTTTCGACGCCCTGAAGATGATAGTCGAAGACACGGACGTCTATAACGCTGTCCAATTGAATGCCGAAGAGATGGTATAAGGCGTCCGAAGAGCGTCGACAACTGAACATAACTTTCTTCAGTTGTTTTGACTCTAATAATGATTTCATGTGTTTTGCGATACAATCGTTGGTCACATCGAAGACATAAATGCCGTTTTCGTTGGCGAATGCCATCAGTTCTACCGAACCGTCGCGAGTGATCTCTTTGCCGAAGAGCTCAAAACCGACACACTTTGAGGCCATTATTGAGTCGATGACTGTCTCGAAGTTGTCGTCAATCGTATCGATCAAAACCATGTCTTTGGACACACTTTGAGTCATGTTTTCGAGATTGATCTCGATTTCGATGTCGTCTTCGTTCAGATCAATCAATTCCAGATCAGAGCAGTCATAGTCTTCGCCATTGACCTCATCATTGACCACATCATTGGTGATGCCATTCGTTGGCTGGACATAGACTATGGACAAGTCATCGGATCTTAAGTTGACATCCCTTTCATTGTAGACAATGGTTTTAGTGGTAGAAATCAATTGATAATTCTGTCAGTGATTGAAAGACCTGTTGTTTTTGATGGCTTTGTTCTTCAATTGTCTGAACTCTTTGACTCTCCATCTGATGATGAGGTCTTTGTGGAGCCAATAGTCGCCAAAATACTTGCCATTGATTTCAGTGTCCGTCAAATGAATGGTCTGTATGTCATGTGAAGCGATGGTGCCTTTGATCCGAGCGTTCTTCTCTCCCGTCACCGCTTCCACGATCTCGACAACTGATCCCACGAATGATTTGAGATAATCGTTGTCTTCCTCGTGAGTCCACTCGTAGAAGCGTTTCGTTGTCATCGCTTTCGATGTCGTCATCTCTTCGACTGACAATCAATTGGTTCTCAAAACATAAACAAAACAAAAAACTATTTCAACACAAAAAATGTGTTTTTGTTTGACATGTGTTTTGAATGTGTTTTCAATGTATTTTCAATATTTACGTTTGCATTGCTTTTCATTGGGTTTCAAATTCAGACGAAAAGCGCTTTTTTCGAAACATTTTCTTTTGCTTTGAGTTTACAAAAAAAGTTTTGCTTTTATTTGAATGAAATTTATTTTAAAACAAAATTAATATTAAATGTCTTTTAACTCATATTTTGAAATACATTATTATTTGTATTTTTTTAAAATACTTTAAAAATTGAAACAAAAAAACAAAACAAAAAAACATAAAAAACTAAACATTGATTATATAAAAAAAAACACATTTTTGTTATAATTATTTAACAACACATTTGAACGACTATTTAGTGACTGCTTTTGTATTGAAAACTAGTTTTTATGACCAGTTTTTTGGTAACCTTTTCATTGGTTTTTGAGAATAAAGTTTACATAAAAAAAATGTTTTTAAAATGAAAATCAAATTCAAAAATAAGAAAAAATAAGAAAAAAAATGAAATCAAAATTATATCAAAAAAATACAAACAAAGAATACAAACAAAAAAAAGATATTATGTCTTGAAATGTCTGTCGAACCAAACCATCGATTATCTCGTGTTCAATCTTTTGGTGCGTCTTTCACACCACTGAAGTCGCCAATCTTCGGGCGCCTGAGTTTGAATGGAGTCGTTTTTGGTCGTCGAAACACTTTCTCTGATATGAACTCATACTCAAAGTACTCATCGGTGGTCATCATTGCCTGCGAGCGCATTGCCTTTCCGATGACATTGTCTATATTCTCAGACATAAAGTCTGTCTTCACTTCGATAACCGTTTTCTTGGTCTGACTCTTAAATAGGTTTCGCCGAATGTCCTCCAGATTGATGTCATGGAAGTCTTCAAATGAGAAGTTGGCCATCGATTGCGGAAGTGAATTGAATCTCAATTCATAGCAAAAATCGCTCATCTTTGCCAAAGAGGGCCTTTGGATGGGATCAAAGTGTAGGTTCCCTTTAGTGGCAGCCCTTCTCTGTTGTCTTTTGTCATTGATTATCATCAAAGACTTGAGTTTTTTTCTCTCAGACGAACACAACTTTGAGACCGCAAACGAATCCAAATGAAGATTGTTTTCAATGAGTTCTTCTGCCGTTGTGTACGGGATGTCAAACGGATTGAAGAACGGCTGGTTTGATGTCTGCCATTCATCTGATTCACGCTTTGCGGCCGCTTTTGCCATCACTTTCTCATCGCTTTCTTCGACTTTTACTTCTTCTAATCGTTTCAATAATCACATGAAATGAATGCAAATATCACTGAAATGCTTACCTTTGATCTGAATGTCCGGATCAAAGACATCAGTCTTCATAGCACTTGAAGTCGCCTTTTCTTCAGAAATCTTCGATTCTGTGAATGAAGACATGAAATGATTAAAAGAGATCAAAGAAAGCGAAACCAATTGAAAGACAGACCATTGAATGGTATGGCGTCAAAACATTCCCTCAAATATGTCTTATTTGAGGAACAGGTCATCAAATGTGTCTCATATTCTTCGACTCGCATCCGATGGCTGGCATTGAACTCACATGTCTTCCACTGTTTCAATTGGTCCGCATTCAGACTCTTCTCACAGTTTGTCAAATGTTGAAACATTTTGGACTTCTTCACCAAATGGTTCTCATTGTAAGGACAGACAGCCATCTGAAGAGCGGCCAAATTAACGGATCTCTTCTTCACAACGGAATTCATTGTTCTTTGCGTTGAATTCAAATCAATTCAAAATTTGTTTTTTGTATTGAATTTCAATTACATTAAATGCAAACGAAATGACGAAATGAAGTCGTTTTGAAAGACAAACGAAAATCACATCAAATTAGGGGTCGTTTCGCAAGTGTCACGCAATCGGTTCCCCCCTGTCTCGCAAACTCCCCCTGACTTTCTGCCCCCCCTGTCTTTGAACAACGCTTTCTTTCATCGTTTGTATGAATGAATGAATGCTTTGGTATTGGATTTAAAGAGACTTTTAGTACAAATAATAGGGAATGGATTTAATGAAAGACATTGTGTTTTGTCGACAAAAAACAGACAATTGCTTTGAAGTGAAGATAAATATCTTTAAAAACTACTTAACAAACACTTCTTAAGACTTATGGCTTAAGACTAAGACTTTATATCACAAAACAATTCATTCAATTTGTCACAAATAGAGACAATTGTTTGGCTGAGAGAAAATGTTAGTGAAGTTTATGAGAAAAATATATGAATTTTTGTTATAATTATTGAACAAAAGTTTTATTCAGTTTTATATCAAATGAAAATTATTTAAAACAAAAGCTTTTTATCGATTTTTGTCAACACTTTTCATAAGAATTCATGTGATATATAACTGTTTAATATTTTTTGGTTCAAATAATTTGCAAAACTTTTATTTTATGACAAAATTTCCCTCTTTTTTATTGCAATAAATTATATGAAATTCTGTTAACACAAAAGTCTAGACTTTATTCGTAAAAGAAATTATAAATATATATAAATATTGCACAGAATTTAGTGAAGAATTTTTGCCGTAAAATATTCACTGAAAATCAAATGTTTTTATTCAACGATGAAATGAAAATACATTTTTCAAAAGGGTTTGCATTTTGTGAAGGAATTCAATAAAAATCATATAAAATGTTGTAATTCATGCATATATTCATAGAATAATTAGTTATTTCATATTTATTATTATTATTATTATAATTACAAAGGCTTTGATGGCTATAGTGTTGTTGATATGTTGAATGCAATCCAATGTATTCTTATGGCATGTTTTCACTTAATTTAATTATTTGATGTATTGTTAAAACACAACCAAAACTGTTTACAGTATATAATATATATTAAATATTCGTGGCTTTAATGTAAATAAGTTTTGTTTTTGAAATTTCAAAGTTATATATTAAACACAAAAGTGTTGAATGTTTTTGACGTTTTCTCAATATATTATTTCATACGAAATACTGTTTTTGAATAACAGCAGAAAATTGTAATTAAATCTAATTATTAATTATAATACTTTTTCTCATTAATTTGCTCTCTCTCTCTCTCTCTCATTCTTTTTTTTTGATAAAAAGGGTGATTTGATTTGATTCCACCCAATAAACTAACTTCTCTTACTGTCCACTACTTTATTTGTCTAAAGGTTTTGGAGTTTTATTTGATTTTAAATTCAGAATATATTTAGGAGAGAGAGAGAGAGAGAGAGAGAGAGAGAGAGAGAGAGAGAGAGAGAGAGAGAGAGAGATTTAATATAAATTCTAAACTAACTTATATTTCCGATTCGACGAGTCTTTGGATTTTAAAAAAATATTCAACAAAACCTTTTACTACCTGTGCTTCAAGTCTTGACTCAAAATACAATATAATAGAAAATTGATTTTAAGACAAGTCTATGAAATATTGAGTTCTTCTGAAACAGACTATAAAATATTGTTTTCAAAATTGAACACAACTTTTCTCAATGATAAGTGCCTTTTGTGAGCAATCGATTATAGGTTTGCGATGTCTTCAGGAGAAACATCTACTCATCAAAGGTCTTGACTTTTTGTCAAATTCTTGGTTCACTTGTTTTTGTTCTTCATATCATTCATTACAATAAATGTAAGTTCAGTGCAAATGATTGCTCCCCAATCAATATAAAGTGCATCGCCATTGTCTCCCTGTGCCATCTCTCTCTCTCTCTCTCTCTCTCTCTCTCTCTCTCTCTCTCTATCTCTCTCTCTCTCTCTCTCTCCAGATTGTGAGAGGCATTCCTTAATGTGTTGTGCCTTTGAATCCCTTTCAATACTAAAACTCTGTTCACATATCTGTTAGTGTTTTACCTCAGAGTTAAGTGATTGTTATGTTTGTGTCTATTGAGTGGAATTGAGAGGAAAAGAGTCATTGAATGAATGGTCGGTCAATGAAACCATCAAATGATTCATATTTATTATATATATATATATATGTATTGATCATAAAAGGCGTTCAAAGAATCCCTCGATCTTTCATATATTAAAAGCAGTGCCAGAATTGTGTTCATTATTTGCTGGCCTTTGACTTATTGTCGACAAACAAAGCAACGAATAATACATCGCTTTATATATGATTTTGTATTAAAAAATATTTTTAAACATAAATATAATAATATTTATTGCTTTGAATTTTAGTTTTTCATTAAATTGTTGACATATTAGTAATGTTGTCGAATTGTTTACACAGCAAAACATGCCTGGCCATTTTCATCACATTTATTCAATAAAACTCTTCGCGAACAAACAATGCACAAGAAATTCACATAATCTGAATATTCTAAATGTATTCCTATATTCAATCAATTCAGTTGTCTATCAAAACATATAAACGAAAAAAGTGGAGAAAAAATCAATTTATATTCATATGAGAGAGAATTGGATCACAAAAAACATATATATTTTTTATTAAACAAATGGCAAAAAATGCAAAATAAGAATAATCTGAGAAAAACTTTTCTCTTCAACTCTTGTCTTAACTATAAGACAAAAAAAGTTTTTTAAACATAAAAATAATCTAAACATAGGTTGTAATCAAAATAAAATAGTATACAATTTAAAGGCATTTTTATGTAATGTTTTGCTTAGTGTTAATGCACTTATGGTATGGTATGGTATATACTATGGCATAGTATAAGTGCTTTTTATTCAACGATTTTTTATACAAATTGCAAACATTTATCATTGAATTGACGGCTAGTCATCAAAAACATTGAAAACATTTGCGTTTCCCCAACTTTTTGTACATTAATTTAGTCTAACTCTGAGAACAATTTGAACAAAGATCGAAGTGAGAGGACAGGGAGTGTGAGTGGAAACGATAGGATAAGGGATGGTTGGGTTGGGAAGAGTGAGAGAAGACACAGAGAAAGCATAAAAAGCACAAAATTTCTTATTAAAACTGAAAAAATGGGGTGATTTTTGATGGGAAAGGGAGATGAGAGACAGAAATAAATATATGTCTATCGTAAATAGCAGTCACTCATTGGATCCATACAACCATTCCCTCAACAAATGTATGTTATGTTCACTATATTCCGGTTCCGATGGCACCCGATAACAAAACATACAGATCTTATGGCCTGTTATTACAACACAAACATAATGGCAAAACGGAGTGAGCTTTGAATGAGCACTCAATGAATGAGAAATCGCTGGACAACTGATTGCACAGTAAGACAACAGACCCTCCGATTCACATCTAATGTAAATGTATTTGTTTTCCTATACTATAAAAACCGTTGAATTCGTTGACAAGAATTTGTATGAAATATAATATAATATTATTTATTGTTTTATATGAAATCATATGAATTAATAGCGAAATGCAAACAAAAAATTCATTAAAAACGATAACAATTAACGAATAGAAAAATAATTTGTTTAAACAAAAGATATATTTTTACTGAAATGAAATTTGTTTTATAAAAAAAATTTTCAAATTTCAAACGAAATTCTGTTAGACTTTGAATATTTGATTAATAATTGATGTGAATATTCTGTGTCTGTCTGTAAATGATGTAAAATACTATAAAATATTTAATTTAATAATATATTCAAAGCATAAAAATTTCAATCAAAATCTCTAACGAATGTCAAGACTTTTGTTATATAATTCATGACTTTTTCGCTCAAATAACTCAAATCAATAGTAATTAAAGAGATTTATTAAAATTTTTAATTAATAAAATATTTAATACATTTTATTTTAAATCTCTTTTAATTTCACATAAATTTATGATAAGCTTTAAAACTCTTGATTAAACGCAAGGTTTGAAAAATCATATGAAAATCATATGAAATGAAATGCATTTTATATTATATTTCTTTGAGAAAACGTTTGCAATAATTGATGGCATTTAATGAGATTTTCATATCTAAGACAAAAGAATGGGTTTTTTGTTGTGTTTAAGACAAATGGTTTATATAAAAAATATCTTAAGATATAATGAGATGAAAAGAGTTATATTTGTTTCATATGTTTTTTGTTAAAACTTTTTATAACAATAAAATAAATCTTCAAAAATGACGACAACTTAAGTGCAAGAAAACAACAGAAATAATAATACAAAATATTGTGTTATTTTTATATATCATTTCTTTGCTTCAAAATTAGGTATCATTTCCTTCAGAGAAAAACTTAACAAAAATAATACTCAAATGTGAAACACAACTAATGTTTGAATCGATTCTCTCTCTCTCTCTCTCTCTCTCTCTCTCTCTCTCTCTCTCTCTCTCTCTCTCTCTCTCTCTCTCGCAGCGAAAAAATTGTGAAATAAAGGCCAAAACTATTCTTAACATTATTTCTGATATAACAATAGTTTTTTTCGTAAATGTTTTTCATATATTATATAACAATTGATGAAAACTATAGTAAAATGAATGCTATGTAAAAAAACTCAAACAAATCATATTTTCTCGACTCTAATCATAACTGAGAGCAAAGGGATTGAAAAGTTTTGGTATAAATTAATATATTCTGCAATACTGATAACAACTGATGGAAAGCCCTTTTAATCGAGTTTCGGAGCGACTAATGAGTATTCATAAACTTTTTTTTTTGGCAAACGATTAGATAAAATGAAAGTAAAAAATATATATTTATTATAACAATATATTATATTTTTCTCGTTATTTAGGACTAAAAATTTATTCGCGTTCTGTTGCGGACAGTAGTGTTTTGGGAGCGCATGTGCTTCTAGTCTAAATCACTGACTCTATTGAGGAGCTCTTTAGCTATCGGTGCTCTCGTATTGAGTATACGAGTGTGACTACTGTTGGATATGGTTCGCAAATAGAGTGGCGTTTCCTAACAAATACATCACATAATCACAAACAACTGATTATTATTGGAAGCACTTTTGACACTGGGATCCAGTGGTCAATCGCTATCACTGTAAGTCATAGTACTTTGTGCTTAAAAAGTCTTTCAATTTATTTAAAGCAATTGTTTAAATGGATTTTTGGACATCAAAATTGATTTCGCGAATGCTATCCATCAGTACTTAGCGATGGTTTCAAAGTTTACGTCACTGTAAAGGCCGGGTATGAAGAGTGAGACACACATACTATTCATTGTGTTGTCATTTTATGGATATAAGATGTGAAGAGAATTGAAGACAATCTCAATTTCAGACATTTATTTCCGTTCTTCACATATACTCTGTATATGTGTTTCGTTTGGACTAAAACTTTAAATCAATTTTCAGTTCCCTTTCCTTCGCTTCGCCTTTCATATGGTCTTTGATTGCAAATGTTTTGTTGTTTTCTTTCAAAAAACTTTCACATCATATGAATAGTTAAAGAGAGAGAGAAATCGACAAAAAATATATACATTTTCTTCACGAAAATGCGAACAGAATTTTGAAATTCAAGAATAAAATATAGCTTTTCATCAAAACTGGTCTAAAATTGTTATAAATCAACGATAACTACATTTTTCAATCACTTGATATTTCAATACTTATTCGATGTGAATAACAAAAGAAGTTTTGGTCGAAAATAAATTTCTCAAAAACTCTAATATAAGGGAAAAAAACTTTTTTTTTCTACTCTCAAAGGTTTGAAGAAATCAATGAATCAAATGCTTTATATTTTTTTCGGACAAAATATATAAAATGAATAATCTTTTTTCTCATCCCTTATTTACTGATGAATAATGTGTGCGAAAAAAACTTTTTTCAACATTTATGTCAATAGACATAACATTTTCGCTATATTATGTGAATAAATGATTTTTGTGGTCGAAAGTGAAGATTCTTTGAATTCTTCGTCATTTTTCAGTGCATTTTTAAGCATATAATAAAAGAGAAGAAAAAAAGTTTTCTTTAAAAAAAACTTTCACTGTTTGTGGACATCGAGTGAATTGAAAGCAAACCTGAATTCAAAAGAAGATAATTTAAACCTTGTATTTGTCTCAACCAATAATGTGGGAACAGTTGTTTCAATCAATACTAGTCTTCAATTTTATCGATATATACCGTAAGTAATCAAAAAATTTCTCATATTTTTTTAATGCCTTAATTTATGTAAACGTTTTCATAAGTGATTCAAAAAATCTTTTTTCATAGAATTTTATGAATATATTATTATTTGAAATTATATGTTATTATAGTTAGTAATGCAAAAGATCTTCAGATCACTGAACAGTTACTTTCGGGTTCTTTTAAACGATTCTTTTAAAAGAAAAGTTCATATAATTTCAAAATAAGACTTCAAGTCATTTGCAGTGATATTCACATCAATCATAAACTCTTATATCATTTGCAGTAATGTTTGAAACACTGAAACTATTGAATACTTTTAGTCCAATAACTTTTTGTGTGTTTTATACTATTTTTCTTATATAAGTTCACTCTATATTACACTGCAATCAATTCAATGGTATTTTTTCATTTCAATTGTCGACTGAAATTCATTTGAGAAATAAAGTAATGCTTTATTTCACTGAAAACGTTATCATTTTTTAAGACTCTAATAAGGCTTTCCTGCGAAGGGGAAAATGAATGATATATTATTATTTATTAACACTGTACACCCCTTTCGCAGGTGGATTTTATGCCGATAGTTATTATATGAAATATTAATAAAAAAATTTTCGATAATTTTAAAGAAATTTTTGTATTTTTTTTTTGTCAATAAAATACAGATTCTGTTAAACGCGTTGAAAGTGTAGCAAAATATTTAAGTTTTACATCACTTTTAAAGTCGTAAAACATTTAAATTAATTATAAATCGTTTGATAAGACATCGAATGATTAAAAAGATTGAGACAAATAAAATCCCTTTTGTTTTTGGCCAAAAGAATAGTTGAGTCTCTGTGAGAACGATAGGGAGAGATGGGAGGGCTGGACGGGAAAGGGAGCAATGATTTGTACCGTTAATTTGCTGCAACACTTCACTTAATTGCTTCTCCTTTTTCTTCTTTTCTCTAACACTTTAATACAAATCAATTGTTTTTGCCTTCAATTCATTCCCTGTTCTGTCTTTCAAATTAATTTAGACTTAGATTTCCTTTTTTTTCGACTCTTTTTTTCTTTTATTTTAATTCTTAAACCCCTTTTCAATGTATGTTAACTGTAGTGAAAAATTGAATTGAATTAAGACTTGAAAAACAATTGCTATGTATTTAGCGATAGGGATGAGAGGAACGGGAGAGACATAGGGAAATGATAGGAGAAAGGTGAAGCAGAGGAATACTGGTACTGATTATTATTCTTTATCATAATTTGTTTTGAAGTGATTTCTATTGGGAAATACAATCGAAAGATCTCTCACTCGATTCGATGGCTTGTAATGAAATTGGTTTATATCTTATGGTTTTGGCGAACAATCATATGATATATCGTGTGTTATGTGCAATGAAATCCAAGTATTGGATGTCCTATTCTTCGGTGTCTTCTCCCATATTGTCTTAATATATTATATAAATGAGTGCTCAAAACCAATAGCTCTTCCACTATAATAACACTATTGTTTCCTAACATTCCTCCAAGACTTCAATCTATTGCTTAAAGGGATAAAAAATTTATTATTGAAAGTCATGTTATCTTTAGTTTTGTGAACAAAAAATCTAAGAGAAGACTAAAAACTGATGAATCAATTTATAAAGTCTTCGCTTCAATGAATTCTTAATGAGTTATCAATTTTTAAATACATTTATCAGAGTATAGAAAAAGAAGAAAAAATTCTCAAAAAAAAATCATAAATCAATACTTTTTAAGTAAAACTCATTAATGTTTTTCATTCAATATATGACTGAAAGTCTTTGAAAAACTTTTTCATTTCGATTATAAATTCAAAACAATATAACTATTACTTAATATTAAACAATATTTTCTTTTAATTTCATTAATGGCTTTTTTATCCAATGAAACAAACGTAAGAAATATTATAATATAATATTTCTGTAAAATAATGAGTAATAATAAAAAGTCGAATGAATTTAGTATTTTTTTGTGACATAATTTTGATTCACTTCAATAGCTTTAGATTTGATATAATTTATATTATAATATATTTTTGGTTTAATTATAATTATTGTGTTTTCGCTAAAAACCATATATAAAATGAAAATAAAATCGATGCAAATTCAGGGGAAAAGAAGTTTGACATAAACTTTATATAATATAAAGTCACCAAAAAATAGTAATCAAATGTATTATTATTATTATTATATAAATATAATTCTTTTGTTTAATTATACGAAAATCAAAAGCAATTTTCATTTTTCATTTATTTGATTTATTATATAAAGTTTGAAATTAAAAATCAATGAATAAAATATGAATTTTTATTTTATAGAAATAATTATTCATTTAGTTTTGCATTCATTTCACAACTGATTAATCAATTAATTGTTAAAATTTTCGCTTCTGTTAATTAACTTTTGTTTAACTTTGAAAACAAATTAATTGAAAACTAAATTATTCTTTAAATTTTATATTGAATTTAAAGTTAATAAATGTTTTAAAATTTTATTTAATTTTTAAGTTTATGTGAAAATTTTGATCAAAACAATCGATTCGGCGCTGAATATGAGATGTAATTAAACGCAAACATTATTTTCATTCATTAATGAAATTGTTTTCAAAAATGAGGGGAAAAGCTATTCAAATGTTGTTGTGATTAATGAAAATTATCTATTATTCAGGAAATCGTTCAAATCTTTTAGACCGGAATACTTTTCAAATGCTATAATTCCTAAGAATTTTCATTATATTTGTTGAAAAGTTTTCATTATTTGAGTTTTTAAGACTAATTAAAGAAAAATAATCAAAAACTTCTATTGAAAAACATATTAAAAGTTCTGGAATTTTTTCAAAGCTTTCAAAGGTTTTAATATAAATTTTATGCAAAATATTTTGAATTGATTTTGTATTCTTTGAAAAATATTATTTTTATTACAACTTATCTTCGATTTAATTCATATATAATTCATATTTTACTCAAATATAAATAAGTTGTGAATAAATAGAAAATATTTTTGATGTATTTGTTTGTCTAATAACTAATAATTTAATAAAATTAATAACAATTCAATATTTTTATGGAAATTGTTTTTATGCGAATATTATGTTATGTTTACATAAAAGATATGAAAATATTTATTTAAAAATATATTTTTCAAAATTAAATATAAAATAATATCAATAATAGCCCAAAGATTGACAAAAATATGTAATATTCAAAAATATTGTTCAAACATTTGTCTCATATGTCATGACTAACACTCCGGAGACAAATACTAATATAATTAATAATTTTTGTGAATTTGAATAAAAATGTAATTTCAGTAAACAATTATCATTACATAAACTATTATTTTCATCATTTGTTTGAATCAATCTTTGATTCAATTTCTAAATGGATTTAATTCTCTGTTTGAGATTATTGGCAAACATTGAGAAAACGTTTGTTTGAATTCATATTTAATACACATTTAATAATCTCTTGAAGTTATAAAAAAATATTGATTAAAACAAAATAAAAACATTGGATTAATAATCAAAAGTGAATACAATATTTGTTTGCATATAATGAAAAACATTTTAATATAGACTTTATTCACAGTTTTTATGTATATTTTTTAAGAATGAATTTTATTAAGTAATGAAAAATGATTTTTTTTCGCCACAAAGGCATTGAATGTCAAAAATATTATTTTAAAGGAATGATTGAAAACTTTGTAATATTTTATAACAATTTGTTTTCCAAATGCATTACTCGTTTGTAAAGAGTTATACAAATGTGAACACCATTTCCACTCCTCTATGAAGTAATTGATTTAAATTTTGTTCATTTTTTATATTATTTGATTTAAATTAGAAAAAATGCATTTATTTATCATTTTTGAAGTTATAATTTATGAGAAAAAAGTGTTGAGATTTTCATTACTAAAACATATTTTGTTTTGCAAATGAAAGTCACGTAAAGTAAGACAACATTTTATGACAAATTTATTTTTTGTGAAAATATTTTTTCTTTTTAAATATTAATTAATTTTTATAACAAAAAAAAATTATATTTTGATTAAAAACTAATTTTATATAATTTGCGAAAAAATTTAATGAAATTAATATTAATATAAATTTTTATATTTTATATTAATCTTCGACTCTATAGAGAAAAATATATTACAATTATAAAAACATATCACGAATTGGTTTTCGGAATATTCGATAAAAGCCCCTGAATTTCAATATTATTTTTCGATAACAATTTTGTGATTCATTCGAGCCTTTAATTTAAATATATTATTATTTTAATTAATTTTATTTTCAGTCATTTATTTTCAATGTATAAAAAGCTATTTTTATACAAAAATCAAAGAAAATGTTCAATAAATATGTTATCAATTTTTGAATATTTTTATACAATTTTTAAAAAAAGACATTTCACTAATAGTTTTGGATTGAGTTTTGGCCAACTTTTCACATAAAGGCTTTTATCTCTCAATTAATAGTTTTGTTCTGAAAAACAATTACTGGTCTATAAAATGAATATAAAAAGCAATAGAAAATGAATTGAAAATATAAGTTAGGATTATATATATAATGAGCACAAGTGATAGTGAGTCACGTATTGTGATTGTGATCACGTCTATAGCACTGGCATATAAGGCAACTTTTTGTGATAGTGTTGTGTTGTGTGTCTGTGTGTCTGTGCACCTAATGATGATTTGATTTCATGGAACTGACACTAAAATAGAGACAAAAATGTTGTGCCAAATGAGTGAAGAAATGTCGGCACTGAATAAGAGTGAGTGCTCTCTAAGTAATTATAATTGGGTTTTGGATATGGTTTGGCTGTCTATTGGATTACGCGCTCAATGCAAACAATGCACTCCGTTATGGCTTATGGTATAGTCCATAGGAATTAACATTAGATCATAAAAACATTACAAAAATTGTTTTCCATTTTCAATGCGTGACAATTATATGATGAAAATGTATAACAAAGTTTGCTCAGGGAGGAAATGGATGAGAGAGAGATGGGAGAGAGATGGGAGAGAGAGAGAGAGAGAGAGAGAGAGAGAGAGAGAGAGAGAGAGAGAGAGAGAGAGAGCATTGTTATCCAAGTGCTACTAAAAACTCAATTATTATAACTTATGTCTTATAAAAGTAATGTTATTTTAAATATATTTTATGTATTTTATTTGTCACTTGAATTTTAAGCCCCTTTCGTGTGCGCAAACCTCTCGTTGTGCAGTGAAGTGCTATTTAAGGATGAATTTGTGAATTAAATTCAATTAATAAAAACAACGAAAAAACTGTTTTCACATTAATTAATAACTTATACAAAATGTCATCAATTATTATAACGTTATAAACATTGATATACTTTTCAATTAATATTTTGTTTACACGAATACAAAAAACATTGAAAAAATACATTAATTATTAATTAGCTTTTCTCTAATAATAAGGTTTTTGTCTATTATTTTATTTTGTTTTTATCGTAATTAAAATAAAAGAAATTAATTTTGATTTTGTTGTAAACAATTTTATCTTAATATTAATGAAAATCTTAAGAAAATTGCTTTTTTTGAAACATTTTTAACATATAAATAAGTCAATTAATATTCATAGAAATAATAATGAATTCTTTCGCCAAAAAACAATCAAATAATTGTAATTCAAAGCCTTAATAATTGTTAACGAATTTCAATGCCTTTAAGTCTGCATTCATTTGATAGTGAACTCTGTCATTGATTTGCATAATAAGTACAATATATTAGAGACCGTAATATTAATAAATATTTGGTCTAATATTTAAACTTTTATTATTAAAATTTATTATTCACTGCAGTTATTGTGAACTCAAATCTCAAACATAGTGTTTGGCAATGGATTTGGAGCTTTAGGACCACCGCTATTGTAATGGCAACAGTGCTTCAAATTGACAGACAAGTCATGTCTTCTAATTATTACTCTTAAAGGCATTAATTTTTGCACATCTATTCTCATAAGCCTTTCATTTAATACATGGCTCAAAATTCACGTTAAAATGCATTTTGAAAACTTTTATTCAATAATTGCATTTTTTTCAGTCAAAGTCTTTTCACGAAAACATTAATCAGTTTTAAAAGGATTTCAAATATAAAAAATAATCACAAAAATTAATTATTTAATCATTTTTTTGTGCACAAAAAATATGTATTTTTACAGAAATATTGAGAACTTTTTTTATGACAAAAGTTTTTCTCATTTAATCAACTATTTAGTGATTTGTGAAATCTATTTGAAAATCTGTGCCAATGATTGAGTTTATTATTAAAAATCAAAATAACCGGAAATATAAGTGTTATACAAAAGCTTTGCCAAAACTAAATCACGTTTTGTGTATTAGAGATAATATTACTGTTTATTAACTTATAATATATTATATGGCTTTCAATTGATTGCAAAACGCCTTTAATTCATATTCATTTCAATGCCTTTCCGTTCACTACTTAAGTGCTGGCCATCAGTAGAGAACCAGTAATTAAAAATCAATTGAAAGACAAAAACAAACCTTAATTAAAGTGATTCAGAATAAAAAATTAGGCAAAAAACAGATCCAAATATCTTTGACAACAAATCTTTGTTTTTCTTTATATTTTCAACATTAATGGTATGACTCGAAAGAGAGGGACTGAGAGAGAGTGTGAGAGAGGGTTTGATTAAATTAGGACTCGATATAACCATTACTGTTAGTACTGAAGAGATTCGCAACAAAAGACGAAATGAAAATAAGACCACTTTTTAAGGGAAAAAGCGATTCATTCAAACTATTTATTATTACATTAGTTCTGAGTCTATGAACACGAATAGCAGTTTTGGTGTTTTGGGATCCGATTGAAAATTCATAGAATTGTAAAGCAATTGATGAGAGAGAGAGAGAGAGAGAGAGAGAGAGAGAGAGAGAGAGAGAGAGAGAATTTGTTATAAAATTGATATAAAATATTCAAAACACA